>CATIWJ010025264.1:0-15408 GCA_949640765.1 Croton laevigatus
CCGTAGCATTTAAATCTTTTAATGAAAGTATTTAGGTCAATGAAGAAAACTAATGGCGGTAGAATAGAACAATGATTAAGGAAATGGAAGGAATTAGGAAATTATTTGGGGGTAATATTGTCTAATAAATAGTCAAGCCAACTCTTTTTTTAAGCAAAAACCAAAAGCACTAACTCAGCTTTTGGAAAACTCTTTAAAAGTAGGGGTGTTCATAAAAACCGTGAACCAAAAATCGAACCGAACCAAACTGAAATTTCGGTTTTATATAGTTTTGGTTCGGTTTTTGGTTTTGGAGGAGAAAAACAGATAAGTATCGATTCGGTTATCGGTTCTGATCATTTCTAAACCGAACCGAACCTATCAATAAGACAAAACACAGTTAAATTTCAGCCATAATGTAGTCGTTTTAAACCTAATTTACTAATTTAGTGTAAATTTTGATTTTATATAAAACCAAACCGAACCGATAATATCGGTTCGGTTCGATTTTCAAGGTAATTGGTTCGGTTTCAATTTCTCCTTATCTGTTTTCGATTTTAATCGGTTTCTCCTTATAGGTTCGGTTCATCGACAATGAACACCCCTACTTAAAAGCTTCTTATTTTTCTAAAATAAGTTTTATAAAAGATTTAGGAATTTGAATTTTTTAGCTAAAACCTCCTTATAAGGACTTATAATGTTTTGCCAAACACTGTCATAATATAATTAACAAGAAGGGTGGCAAGTGTGTAAATGTATATTACTTTTATTGGTAAACAAAAAAAATCTATATTACTTTCATTGGCCTATCCATGCTTTTTACCCTGAACTTTCGGCCAATTACTATTTTCACCCCTACCTTCACGTTTGACCAGAAGCACCTCCAACTTTGCATAGATTAAACAATGTCACCCTCAATGTAAATTCTCGGTTGAAATTGAAAGAGCTTAATACAGGGACCAAGAACGATATATGATGCCTAGTCAGCTGTTTACCCAGCCTCCCACTTGCCACGATGGACGAGTGCTGGGTCCTAGTGGATTTTTCCAAAAACTAAAAAAAAAATTAAAAATTAAAACTAAAAACTCATCTCGTCTTCTCTCCCTCTTCTTCCTCTTCCCTCTCCTTCATGGCCGCCACATGAAGCACAACCTGAATCCACCATCACCACCTCCTTTAATCTGTCCACCTCTATCTTCCCTTCAATTCTCGCCCTCTTCCCTCCCCATCTAACCAGTAACCCTAAAAATCAACTAAACAAAAAGCAGAGCAGAAAAAAAAGAAAAAAAATCCTAACTTTTTCACGTAAAATGGGCATTGAAAGAGACGAAGACCGAAACCAAGTTATGTTGTTGCAGACCTGATTCGAACCGGCGACGCCGTCTTCAAAGGTAACTACTAAAAATAACTACAATCCATGAGAAAAATTCAACAACAACAAAAAATTCAACTACAAAACCCAACAAAATAATAGTCATCACATGCAGTAATTTAAAACAAGAAAAGGAAAATTGCAGAGGCAGAAGCAGAGGAAATTGATCGACAAACAGCTTCAAACTGTTGCGCCGTTAAATCGAACATCATCGTTTCTCGCTCTGGATCACGAGCAGACTACCTCCACCATCTGATCAAAGCACTCCATTGATCGGAACTCATCCAACGTTCACCATGTAGAATCAAGCTTCACCAACAATCAATCAACATCCGTGACTTTCATTTTCTGTTTCTCTTCACGAATTTCAACCCTTGCATTCGTCCATTTTTCAATTTCAGCTAATAATTTGAATTGAGGGTGACATTGTTCAGTCTACGCGAAGTTGGATGTGCTTATGGTAAAACGTGGAGGGAGAGTGAAAAAGGTAATTGATCGAAAGTTTAGGGGTAAGCATTTTTTGTTCAACACCGAACCGAACCAAAAAACCTAAACCGCATAAAAACCGACCATTTTTTTCATAATAAAAAACTAAATCGATAAAAGTGGGAACCGAATATCAACCGAATTTGGTTCGGTTCCCCTCAGTTCGGTTTTAAAACCAAAAATTCCAAAAACCTAAAATCAACATTCAAAACCTGTATTTTCTTCAAATTACACATCATTGAACATCATAGTAAATTTACTAAGAAAATTTACTAAATTACAATCAAAAGGAAACAATAATTGGAAAAATAAATAAATAAATAAAAACCCATTGTTTAGAAATCAATGGTTGTGGTTCACAATGAACGAAAGAAAGGAGTAGATGGTGGGTTTGTGATCTGTTCAGCTAAGGCCAGCGGCGCTTCTTACTCCTTCAGAACAGATCGTGATGTAACGAAAGTGAAAAGCTAACGATAAAAGGTAAAAGAGCAGATCATGCGATGCGAGAAACCATATGAACTGAAGGTCTCGTTCTAATTCAGTTGAGCAGATCTGAGAGATTGAAGCCTTCAATTGACGCTTCCATAGTTAGTCTGTTAGTAAGCAGTGGAGATGGGACGAAGTTGATGATAAAGTTGGTAATGGGTGTTCGAAGAGAAATGCTAAGAAAAGTCAAAACAAGGAGAGTTGTGTGGTATAGGTAGGCCATGGATGGAAGAATGATAAGCTAAGAAAGAGAGAGGAAGAATGGAGAAGAAGAACGAAGCTGAGAGAGCGGCGGCTGGCTAGGTTAGGTGTAGTTTAGGGTAATATACAAAGTCCAAAAGGCAAAACGGCATCGTTTTAGATGATAGTTTCGGATTTTTGTTTTGTTCGATTCTCAGACATCCAAAACTGAACATCGAACCGAACGACTTATTTAACCGATTTGTAGTGCAGTTTCGGTTCGATTGTGGTTTGCGATTTTATTATGCTCACCCCTAGTAAAAAGCATGGTTAGGTCCTACTTTCAATCTAAGCAAAAGATTGTAGCCCACGTTCTTTGCTTTTCACAACGAAAATGTTGCACCATATATTCTTATTAATATTTAACACACCTTTATAAGTTCATATAGAGAAGTCCAAGAGGTGGCTTAGTGGTAAGACACTTCTTTCCTAAGACCTGAGATCCTGGATTCGAGGCTTATCAATTCCCTTCCCCATATCCTCCAAATAGAATAGGATATTTATGTTAAAAAAAAATAATAATAATAATAAGTTCATATAGAGAGGTGAGGCACTTATATTGTGAGATTATTAAATGAGATTAAAATTTATTATTATTGTTAAATGATAAAATCTCAACCTTTTCATTAATCTCATTTTAGATAATGTGACACAATTTTCAGATATAAAACCTATAAAATGAGATGGAAATTTTAGCCATTGTGTATGTTCTTTCAGCTACGTGTATTAATATTTTATTTTAAAAAAAAAATGCGTACACGATTTGTTGTCCAGCTAGCACAACTCCATATAAAATATTATAGATGGAAACGACAATAAACTGGAGCAGCTCAGACGAAGATACAATTTTAGTAATTAAGAAATTACAATCATTAACATAATTTCCAACCCAAGGAGTAGACCTGAAATTCTTTGAAAACAAACACTCAAACTCTGTATTTAAGATAAAGATACTCTCACGTGTGAGAGATCTGCTTAGCCATGACTGGCAATACAAACAATAAAACCCAACATTGCTCTCACAAGGGCTGATGCCTTGGATTGGAGCACTTATTTTATGCGAACTGCAGAAAGACCATAAAAGAAAACTCAAAACAAACAACAACAAAAAAACAAGCACAAATCCTAGTCAAGTACTGTCATCATGCTATAGCCTGATGAACGTTATTTTATTTAACAATAGAAGACAGACACAAGCAATTAATATCCTTCTTCCTCTTCTTCCTCTTTCCAGCAGCATTTCAGAGTTGACCTTGGAGAGCCAGAGTCCCCAGTCCTATTGAACTTCTGGTAGATGAGCGAACCACCCTTCCCAAGCTCTTCAAAGCTCCTCTCTCCACGACTGTATCCCTTGACGTCGAAAGAACAATTCTGCACTAGTTGTTTGCCACCAACATTAGCATGTATGGCAATGGAAAATTGGCTTGGTTGGAAACATGCCAACACTCTGTCAACCAACAGGTTAAAATTCACTTCTTCAGGATTATATCCCACTGTTTCAAAGCTAGCATAGCTGAAACCATCCTCAGGAGTAATATGAATGGTAGAAATAGCAGAAGCTTCAATTGAATTCATTGAATAACCACATGGATCAAAATCAAAATCACATATCTTTGATTCTGGTAGAATCTTCCTTATGCCAGAATCAATAGTCATAACAGCTGCATTCGCTGATTGAGTCTTGAAGAAAACAGAAGCCTTCTCCTTGTCCAAACCATTCATGCACATTTCTATAGTGTAAACAAGGTCAGAGGCGATAGCAGATTCAGCAGAGGCAGAGTAAACATGCCATTTCTGTGGGCCGTCAGATCCTCCCATTACATAAGCCATACTGCCCCCACCAAGCTTCCCAAAATAATCATCCAGTACAGCAACTTCTTCTGAGAAATTGCGATGAGGATAAGACTGAGCTCCAGGGAAATTGAAGCTCCCACGTGAGTACCTCACAGATTTAACACTAAGGGACAGGGCATCAGCCAGCCTCAAGATAGGCGGTATTGCAAGCAACAGCTTTGTAGTCCCACAGGTTTTGATAATCAGTTTGTATGGATATATAAAGAGGCTAGACTCTGAAAGAACATAAGAGTCAACATAGTCATTCTTCAGTGAATCAACAATAGTACATTCAGCAGGTCCAAGGAACTCATCCAACTGAGCCTTACACAGAGCTCGAAGTCCCTTTCCTTCAGGATCAATGAAAATGCCAGGCTCAAAAAATGTTATTTCTAGCCTCTTCTCGTAACCCTCAAAACCAATCGCCGAAACAGCCATGGCGAATCAACCAATCAAAGTAGCAAAGTCTTAAATTCCGTAACAGGTGCAAAGAGAATGTGTTTAGAAGATCACAGTTGAAAATATCGCAGTAGTCAGGAAATCACAGTCGTAGAGAGAGACAGGAAGAGGAAGATATCAGCTGAAGGAGAAACAAAAAAGAAAACAATCTAATCTAATTTTTTTGTGACCACTTTATGTGGTCTGATAGTCGTCTACTTGGGGAATATCAGGATGGTTTGCGAGCGCACTGCAAAAACATGAAAAAAGATATTAGCATTATCAGATTGAAATCAGTCTATCCATCAATTAAAACCAACCAAAGGGCCATTGAAAAACAAGGAATACTTACGTTGGAGTAAGCAGCAGAACGGAATTTCTTGATACCACCGTTTGGTCGAATGTCTTCAATGCTGTAACCGAGGGGAGCTTCGTAGAACAATGATTTACTACTACTACTAGACTTCTTCTTACCACCTTTTGACTCCATTAGATCATCCAGTCCTTCCTGCTCAACCCAATAAACAAAATCAAATAATCCAGCCATCAAGCAATTTATGGTCAAACTTGAGAAAATCAAACAGAGAAGCAATTCATATGTGAAACTTTTATGAAATGAGCATCATCAAAACAGCAATCAGATGTCTAGAATGTAAACATTCAGGCAAAACATAAACTTTGGCATAAAAGAACATAAACTTGGGCATAAAAGATCTAGAAGCACCACGATAGAAGAGAGACATGCACACATCCAACCAGAAGCTAACATAAAATCTAGCAACAAATTCAACCAAAAAATGTAAATAAAAATGAAATTTTGTTCTAAAAAGCCTAAATAAATCTAGCGGCAATGTCTAGGGAAAATAAATAAAAATCTCTACCACATGCAAAATCAGACTCAATAAAACCAAATCCAAATACAGATTCATTAACAAAACCACTCAAGCAAAATTACTAGCCAAACAAGATTTTAAGAAATCCTATTATCAAGATAATGAATATATTATTATTTTTATATGATCCAAAAATCCACAAATCCAAAGAACACAATAACAACAACAACAACAAAGAACTAACATAACATATACAATGATACTTACAAATACAAAAAAGAGAAATCCCTGATCCCAGAAACAAGAACAAGGCCTTCGATCTTACCGGAAAAGCCTGGAAACAGCAAGATTAAACAAGAGATTAAAACAAGAGCCGTATTCTGTGAAATCGTAAATAATATTATAAAAATAAAGAAAATCACACGCACAGATAATATGATAGAACACTCACCAGACGAAAAGGAGCAAAATGTGAGATTTTGATTAGGAGAATTATGAGAGAGAGAAAATCGAAACCCTAAAATTTGGATCAACAATATGATAAGGTCTGCGTTTCTTTTCTTTTCTTTTCTTTTGGGTTTACGAAATTGCTATGTTATGACAGGCGGCTGCTCTACATGCAATATATATAATATAGGTAAGCAAAATCATAACACTACTCATTGCGCGTCAAAATACGGTTTTACCCTTTGCCGTTTCCTAGGAGGTTCGTGGTCTGACTAAAATGACCCGATCACGTGATTTTGTGGAGGAGAAGTGTTTTTGTGGGGATTCTATTTTGAATTGATCTGTTACTTTTTACCAAAAACAGAATGGCACCTCAATTCAATCTATCTGGATGTGCTTCAATTATGTAGTTTTTTTTGTCCGATCCCAATTTTTTGACGTTTGAAAATACAGTTCAGTTACCTTATTTTAGTAACTCCATTTGACGTTGTAATTATGTTCTCCAACGGGTTTTGTCAAACGTTTAATAAAATATTAAAAGCTAATGTGCTTAAGTTTAAGTGTTTAGCTTTTAATTTTTTTTTAAAAAAAATTATTATTACAAACAGTTAATAATCAAATAGTTAAATAATATCCAAATAGCTAAATCTCAATACAATTTAATCTTAATCAAAGGAAAATTATTAATTTATCTCTAACATTTGATATACTAGGCTAAATTATCCCTATAGTTTGTATATTAGATTAAAATGTCCCTAAGTTTTAAACAATTATATCAAATTGTCCTTCTATTACACTTCCAACCTAACTCCGTTTATAATTTATCTTTGAAGTGTCATCTTTTTTTTTTTTTTGCACCACGGGCGGATGACTTGAATCTACACTTAATTTATGGATTATCACTTTAGGGTCTACTTCTACAATATCTTCTAGCATTTATGCAAAACTAGAGGTTCGCTTACTTAGAAAATTCTCGATCATGTGAGATTTTTCACCCAAGTCTACTCCAATTCTCACCAGTTTTCCTTCGCCAACACTCGCTTCTTTTAGCTTTTCTGCCGTTGTTGCTTGCTCATGGGAAGGTCGCCCATCTTGGGGGGTCGAACTTATCTGCATCTATCTTCGCTTCTTTGGCGACCTTATCATCATTATTCTCATCCATGACCTTATTACTCACACTGGCTTGTTCCTCCTCCAAGATCATAAGGTTGCCCTTTGGAGGAGGTATCCCTAATATTTCTTTTTTTCCCTAGAGAAGTGATTTGGGTTCCAATGACGTCGATCTTTTTGTAGTTCGAGGACCAAATAATATTTTAATGGCGAAAGAGCTAAAGATCAACTACCAATTTCAGTCCATGCTCACTACACCAATGAAAGCTTAAGTTTCGATTAGCCTTGACTGATGCCGAATGATGACCTTTTATAAAGAGTCCATGGTGGTGAAATTTTGAAAACCCCCTTGTCCAATATGAGACATTAGGCCCCATAAATTTTGGAGCCCACGCAGCTTCTGGATGTTATTGGTCCATCAGCCCAGTTAAATAAGGAAGTGGAGGTCGCTAGGGCAACCTCTCCCTTATCTAGACTTGAGCAACCTTTCCCTCAGACTGGCTAAAGCTAATCTTACTTTATGTCCAAGTGGAAGCAACCTCTCCACAGACCAAGAATCAAGTGTCCTTCACCCTTGTGGGTTCTGAATCATAGAGGAGGCTCACACGAACGTGGCCCTTAAGGCTTGGTCTGTAGGTGGGGGGGGGGGGGGTAGTTTAAAGTTTTGCGACCCATATTACTTCTTCATGAACCCAAGGCCAATTTATGAGGTGACATTCCTTCATCGTTGCCGGAAGAGATGACGGTTGTTAAGGCTAGAGGAAAATCATTGATTGAGGTGGCTAATTACGTGTATGTGTTGGGTAATATGCTAGGGTTCCTCTCTTAGAAAGGGAAAATTTGTCAACTTCTCTTCTTTCCACAAATATGAACAAGCAGGAGGAGGAGGACTAGCATCCATATGAGGACAAGGATCAATGTTAGGTTTTGAAATAATAAGGTACCGTGAGAGACAAAATAAATATGAGTTTGAAGTTTGTTATCCTCTATTATCGTTGTTTGAGTTTTTTCGAAGAAAATGAACTGAAATTTCAATTCAAAGTTTATATATGAATCTGCTCTGTTTTCTGCATATTCTTTTGTTTCTTTTTTATTCTGTAAGTTTACTGAATTTGAGTTTTATATCTTATTTAGGATTATAGATAGTGATTGAAAAGATTAATTAGTATAAAAGATGAATTATGAAAATCAGGTTTTGAAATAATCTAGAAAATAGAAAATGAGAAACATTATTTTAATATTTTTATTATGAAATAATTGAACATCATGCACCATTTATGCATTGTCCATATATTTGCAAAACACGTGCAGTTAAGTCAGCTATGGAAGGTGCTTGTGTAAAATAAATGAATAGTTTAAGGCCTTAACAATATCGTTTGTATAATGAGGGGCTTAAACGAAAAATTAATACAGTACAGGGGCTTTAAAATGCTATTGGCCCACATGTGATCCAATTTTTTTTTTTTTTTGGAGCCTGCTCGATTTTGCAGGCTTTGTCCCGACTAATCCGGATTCGATCCAAGTCGCGCACCTGGCAGTGATGGGTGAGTCTTCCGGTGAAGATACGTATGCAGGTTTCGAGCCTGAGACCTCTTTAAACAAATCTAGATTACTTAACACTTGGACCAATCTCATTAGTGATCCAATTATATATATATATATTTATATAACACTCATAATTTTTGAAGTTAACTAGATGTTATAATTTATTTAAATATTAACTTATAAAGAAATTTTAAAATTCGAATCTATTTTGAATTAAAGAAGGTGAACTAAAAAGTGTGAAAAGGTGAATATTTAATAACCAATAACATATCTCCCTAAAAAAACCAATAATATATAAGCGGCTCTCTATTTTTTCATCTTCAGATCTTTATACATATACATATACATATAGAGGCTTGAAGTATACATATACATGTACATATAGAAGCTTGAAGTATTATTAACTATCATATTACATCATTGATAGATGGAGGATGATCAACATTCCACTCTCAAGGCAAGCAAAAAAATGCGCACCAAAAACAAATTTGTGAACTGCAACATTTGCTAACTCATTATTAAAACATAAGAGATCAACTAGGGGATGGGGTTGGGCAAAATGGAAGAGACAATGGCAAAAGACCTTGAGATGGCGGGTTCAAGCCCTCAGGTGTCAAAAAGCTACAAAAGCCCCCCTTCCTGCTAACAAACTAACTGAGTGTGTGAGTATATCTCTGTAAAAAAAAAAACATAAGAGATCAACTCAATTTTAAGCAAGTGTGATGGACAATCAAACAACACAATTCCAAACAAAAAGTTGTCACTGGCGAATTCGTTAGCCGATGCTTGAATAACAAATTTGGCATCATATCATTGTTCCATCTTTAAATTTATTTTGCTGCTTTTAAACCCGGTTCGCTAAGCGGCCCGATCATTGACTATCTAACAGCTTGAAAGTGTGTGTGCACAAGCATATCAGTTGTATAAGTATTCTACCTGTATGGAATGCGCTTAACCTGACTTTAGATTGTGAGTTGGATTTATGATAAACTCTGCACCAAAGAATCCAAAAAAGATTGTGGTTTTGAATTGTACTCCAAACAAAATCAATAGAGATGATTCAAGAGTTTATAACCCTCCAGGATGAAATGAATCGAAAAATTGGATAATTGAATCAAAAACTACTTTAGACAGAATCAATAAAAAAAATCAAAGCATTCAAGATTTGCCAAAAAAATTGAATTGGACGAGTGATTGACAAAACAAGTTATTGCAACAGTAATTTTAACAAACCTTTTGAATCGAGATCGACAAAGACTAGTTATATTAAAATTGTAAACAACGATACAATTAGAAACACTTTGGTTTGTAACATTATTCTTGTGTTTGAAGCTTTGATAAAAAAAAAAAAAAAATTCTTGTGTTTGAAGTTGAGTATTTGTTGTTTGGTTTGTGTATGTAGATTAAGTTAATAAATTCTTTTTCTACGTGCTTTCTCCTATTTATACTTGAGTTATGGTAGTTTACTTCCATAACTTGCATAATTTACATACACTATCTTTCTACCAATAGCAGCTGCTTCACGTACACAGGTCATGCTAAAGTTAGGGCAACTTTCAGAAGCCACGTTCTCATAGGCGTACGATTACCTTCCAACGGCCACAATCTAAAACTTATGGAGACTTTTATATGGACACTCAAATATCAAACCAAAAGACAGACCATTACATTATACTATAAACTGAAAGACCAAAGGCCCAAAACACTTAGAGCCTTGGTATTTATTTAACTTAAAAGTCCAAAATAAGTAAATACTGTATTTCTATGTTAGAAAAAAAAAAAAAAAAGTAAATACTTTATTTAACTTAAAAAGTTCAAAATAAGTGGAGTCCAATTTGCCCTAAACTAATCCAACTAGGACTATTTTAGTAAATACTGCATTAAGAAAAATTAATATTTAATAATATATATGTGTGTGTGAGTGATATTTAGAAAAATAGTATAATATAATTAATATATTTTATAATTATGAAAATAACATTTTTTATAAAGAAAATATAAAT
This sequence comes from Croton laevigatus, assembly GCA_949640765.1. Taxonomy (NCBI): domain Eukaryota; kingdom Viridiplantae; phylum Streptophyta; class Magnoliopsida; order Malpighiales; family Euphorbiaceae; genus Croton; species Croton laevigatus. The sequence goes on from CATIWJ010025264.1 coordinate 10,773, forward strand.
ATACAAGAAATTTTTTTTTATAAAAAAAATATAGGAATATATGAAAATATATTAGAAAATAAATATATTTCTTCGGATTCATATTTTCTCACATATTATTTATAGCAAAAAAAATTGTTATTTTGCTAATTACGAACCTACTATTTTCCTAAATATATCTAATATCAAATATATTTGCCACTTACTTAATACTAAATTATAAATTGTTCTATTTATTACGATAATCCATCTAACTAACACATCCAAGCCTAATAAAACTAAACCAATTCTAATTACATTAAATCAAAACTAAAATTAAATTTTTGAGTGAAACAACCAGGGACGGACCTACAGCAACAATGGGAGGGGTTGCAGCACCCCCTCCCCCACCCCCCCCCCCCCCACAAAAAAAAAAATTTTTTTTTTCAAATTTCCTTTTTTTAAAAAAAAAAAAAATTTCAAGCCCCTTAATAATTATAAGGCATAGCTTCCACTTTTCGATCTTGCATTCGTCACTGGAAATAACATCTTTACCCGACTCAATGCTTCTCTAAAAATTGCTTCAGCAAACTTCGTTAAATAAAGACTAGAAACGCAACACACTCTAGCTGACAGAAAACCACCATTATCTGTTGCTATCTTGTTTATGCTTAGTATTATTATTACTTTTTTTTTAATAAATACTATTATTATTACATACATAGTTAATTCATATAGTATGTTTAATAGTTGTTCAAAATGATTAGATGGTTAATTGGTTATTCTTTATGTTAAAAAAAAATTGGTTATTCTTTTATACGTAAATCTGAGGGAGATTTTTGTTGAAGTGTAGAAGCTGGGCGCCATTTGGTGATTAAACATAGGTTTTTGCGTAGGTTGCTTCTTACTTGGAATTTTTGAAAGGAATAGGAAAAACCCATATATAGCCCCTTTTAAGAATTTAAAAGATTTTTAGCTAAACAATAGTTTTTTTATGTTTTTATGCCCAAAAATAATTCTTTTGTTTATAAAAATTTTATGAACAGATTATGAATAATTTCTGTACAGTTTGTAAAAATTTTATGAATAGAATATGAACATGCTATGAACAGGTCATGAACAATTTTCGTATAGTTTGTAAAAATTTTATGAACAGAATATGAACATATCATGAACAATTTCTGTACAGTTTGTGAACATTTTATGAATAAAATATAAATAAGTTATAAACCATCAGTGATTTTTTTTTTTTTTTTTGTAGAAGGGGCTACTTTTATCCCTATTTTTTTTTTTTTTAAAGAATTATTTTTGGGCTTTAAAACTCGGGAGGCTATTTTTAAGTTTTGAAACATTGAAAATAACTATTTATATCCTTTGCCCGAAAGGAATAAGGCCTAATTGGGCTTCTTTGGCCAAATGCATGTATAGTCAATCTTTCTCTTTTTTTTATTATTATTATTATAATAAATATCAACTTTTGAAATTTATTTTTAATAAAAGTCATATATTTTGAAATATTATGTAAATGTCAACTTTTGAAACTTGTGTTTAGTAAATGCTATATTTTTTAAGTAATATTAAGTAAATGTCACTTTTTAGTTACCGATAAATAAACGTATTTTCTTTTTATATATAAATTAATATACATATTTACTAAGACCGTGACAATGGAAATATGTGTTTATTCTAAAAAATAAATGTATTTTCTTATATCATACTGGTAAATATGACTTTTAGTAATATTTTAAAATTATTGACATTTACTTATATTTTCAATTTGGATATTTTGATTGGTTGTGAACTTAGATGCTCATGCTTATGTTCATGCTATCACTAATTCCAACCAGAAGGATTATTTAGCTTTAATTTTTATTTCAAAAAAAAATTCAAAAAGTGATATTTGTTAAAAACCTTTTTTTTTTTTAAATTTCATCTGGTGGTCATTTTTATCGACGGAATTAGAAATGTATAGATGTTATCAAATACATTGAATGTGAATGAATAAAATGTACCGATGACTTTTGTTTGGCTAAATGCATGGATTTAGAATTATATAAAGAATATAATTAATATTTCAATTATGTCATTAATAAAAAATGGTGGAACCAGTGAAATTTCACCTCCTATGTGGGTTTTATCTCTTATCCAAAATAAGTGATTTGAGCTATGATGAAATATACATATTCTATGGATTGTTGTTCATGTTTCTGTAACAAAGGATATAATTCAATGATTATGTAAAACCCTTGTTTTTTGTGAAATATGAGTTTAGGGGACAAAGGATATAATTCAATGATTATGTGAAACCCTTGTTTTTTGTGAAATATTAGGTTAGGGATAAAATAGTCTTTTTTTTTCTTGAAACTTTGGAAGTAAGTTTGGTGTTTTAGGTGTCTAAATAGTAATTAAGGCATTATTAGTAGAATTTTAAGTATAGTATTGATATTAGTTAGATTTAAAGTCTACCGACTTATTTTCAGTAGTCTCAATATTGAATCTAAAATTTTTGGAGTATTGATATGAGCTTAATTTTATTAAAATAACATTCCATGTGAAATTTAGAGAATTTTAAATATAATATTGTTTGGGAACCAAAAAAAGATTTTTGAATATTTGGAGGTCATTTTAATTTTGTGGTGTAGAAATTACTTATATATATATATATATATAATGATTTTATTTATTTATTTATTTTGGATGGAAAAAATTTCGACTTATTTAAATTTTGAGAATATTAGATATCTAAGATATAATTTAATTAAATTTATTTATTTAAATAAAATTATTTGGGATGGTTAAAAATAAAAGGAATAAATGTTAAGCCTAGTTTTGTGTGGAGGTATTGTAACACCCAAACCCACCTTACGAATAAGACAAGTTGTGATGTCATAAACACCGTTAATCCTACTAATCCGGGGTTTTGGTCGTGACAGGTATGGGAGTTGAGAGAGGCGTGCTTGTCTTGTGTGCTCTACTAAGAGAGCAAAAAAAAATAAAAAAAAACAAAACATAGTGAGAAAGAAAGAAAAAAAATTTTACATGATTTTAATGATTAGTAGAATTTTGGATTATTGTCTATTAAGTGTCACAGCCAAAATTCCAGAGTCGAGACCGGCGTGCAATCAGATCAAAATCCGACTACATAAGCCTTAAAATAACTTAAGCAAAAATTTCGAATGCAGACCAAAATGCTTAAAATTCTAAATTCAAATGCGTATAACCAAAATTTCAAACGTTACTAAGTTCTAAATCTCAAACCAAAACTAATGTGTTAAACATTCTAATACATTAAAAGGGTTCGAACTAAGTCCGTCCAAAATATTATATCCAGAAATCTATAGACTGACAAATGCTGGAAGATAACAAAGGTTTAATAAACTACCAACACCTGAAGTAAACGGTACGCAGAGAAGAAGACGGGAACCGCTAAGCGAAATAACATGCAAAATGATTTATAAGGGTATGAGTGTTATACATAGGTGCTCAATAAGTCCATGAATGGCGGAAAAACCTAGAGACACCATTATATAGCAAACCCAATTATAATCAAACAATATAGTGGGTCAGGGCCAAGAGTCCGAAGACTGATAACATGAGTCCGAAGAAAAATAACATGAGTCTAAAAACTAACATATATTGCCCTCTTTGACACACCATAACAAGCACATATAACATCAATAAAGCAAGTAATCAAATTTGTCCAATCCACACACAAACTCTTTTTCCCATCTCTACGCATGCAAAAGGTTTGGTTGGCAAAGAAATATTATTATTCAATACGATCCTAATATATATAAGAAAGGTTATATATTATACTTAATATTTAGTTAGTAATTAGCACGCCACAAACATAGCAAATACACCTATGGAACTTAACCTGGTTTGCGGAGCAATCCAAAACACCCTCAAACCAACTAGCCTTGCTGACCAACTTGATTACCACCCAGCAAAATTTCAAAATAGGTGCCCCAAAATTCCTTTTGCTTGAACTGATGCTCCTGACTTCACCAGCATAAACTAATGCTTGAAGAACCAACATTGTCCAAATTGGTTTAATCAAACCAGCCAATTAGGTCACGCTAAATCACCCACCATGTAACGCCCTGAATTTTTAAATGTTGGTTTTAATTAAAAATGATTAATTTAGTAATAAAAATTCTATTAAGGGTATTTTGATCATCAGAAATTTTAGAAGTAGAATTTAATTTTAAAAATATCAAATTTGGAATCTATACTTCGATATGAGTGATTTGGGTATAAATTTTATATGGTTTAGTTACAGATATAATTTTTAATTTTTATCGTCACCAGAAAAATACGGTAACACCGTAAATTGGAAAGTAGTTCAGAAAAAATTTGATATAGATTAAACAAATAGTTATGAGCATTCTAGTAAATTATTATTAGTAAATAGAGGAATAATTAAGGGTGATTTAGTAATTTTAATTAAAAGATATTTAATAATATTTAATTTTTTTTTAAAAAAAGAAAGAATTGATGTGTGAATAGTATGTTTAGTTGGTTATAAATTAGTGTTTAGAGAGAGGGGAAGAAACTGAGAAAGTGTGTGAGGAATTTTAGAATGAAATTAAGAGCAAAAAATAATAATAATAAAATATATATATATATAGAAAGAAAATTCAGAATTTGGAAGAAGAGTAGCAAAGAATTCCTTGAT
>CATIWJ010025270.1:0-16214 GCA_949640765.1 Croton laevigatus
GAGAGGTTTCCGTCGAGAATTTCATCAACTACAGATGCTCAGCTTGCTTCAGATCCAATGGATGATGACGACGAATCTGTCAGTATCGTCGAATATCCGACGAGCTTCAGGCAGGCATCATGCTATCAGATATGGCAGCGGCCGTATCGTTAATTTTGTTCTAATCGGAAGGAATAGAAGAGAGGAGGAGTTGGACTTAAAAAAGAACGAAAATGCTGATTGGGAACAGTATGGGAGCGCGTGGACCATAGTTAGCAGTCGGGTCCTAAATTGGAATTAAAATATCGATGGGTTTGTATTTACTTTTATTTTTACCTTGCCACAGTTTTTCGAAAAAGAAAAAAAAAATACATCCCATTTTGTATATATCCCTAACATTTTTTCACCCAAAAGCCCCTAAAAACCTAATATATCTCAAAAGCCTCTAAAAACGGCACAGTTGTGCTTTCTGTCCACAAGATAAGACGGAAGGTGGTGCACAGATGCGTGAAGTCTTGAAAAAACCATCCAAAACGACGTGGTTTTTGCATTTAGGTGTTTAGACATTTTACTCTTCATTCAAACATTTCTTCAAATACTTGGAGTGCACTTTATCAAACATCCTTACAGACTTCCAATCCAACACAAAATTGAGAATCAATAGCTTGAGCAATACAATTGTGACATATAAAACTTATGAATTTATATGTTTCTGCAAATTCTGTTATCCCCATGCAACCACTGAAAGCCAAAAAAGAAAACAAAATCTATAAATATCACTGTATCTGTTTCGGAACATGAACACGTGGTTAATATCTTTACATGTTAATTTAATTAAATTCTATGGTATTTAGCAGGAAGAATGTAGAATTTTTCACTCCGGTACAAATCATATTTCTACAGCAGCAGCAATTTTTTCTTTTTTTTTCAAAAAATCACTTCTGTTTCTAAATTGCAATTGATCATACGAAATTATTCAGGAAAAAGAAGATTGAATTGAAAAATAAAATAAACTACCAGATTTTTGCAGGGTTTGAGAAAACAGAATTATAAGCCGATGAGTTGTAATTATGACAATGAATTTGCAGCTGGTGTAGCTGCTGCTACATTTGCTGTTTATTCTCAGACAGAAGCAGAAACAAAAGAAGAAGAGAGAGCTCATGAGAAGTCCGAAACAGAAATGCAAATAAGGAAAGATAATTCTATTAGAGTAACTAGATATTCTTCTTCAACAAAGGAAATAAAAGATGCACTATAGTTTACCCATCATCTAAAAAAGGAACCTTTACAAAATTAAGGGTAAGAAGTAGATGCTGATTTATAGTGAGAATGAGGACTGGAAGGGGGTGACAAGGGATTTGGGAACCAGTAGGTAGAGGAATAGAAGAAGCTGGGGAAGAGACGTGTGATAGTAAAGGTGGACTTAGTTGGCCTGACAAGAGGCCGTTGGTGGTGTGAAACCGATGAGGAATGAAGGAAATGGGCATGGTTTGCAAAATCAGTTGTGCTGATATATGCACTCCAAATGTTTGAAGAAATGTCCGAGTGAAGAGTAAGAGGTTTACACGTTTAAACACAAAATGGTGTTGTTTTGTAGGGTTTTTCAAGGCTTCACACGTCTGCCATTTGAGTGTGCAGTGCGACTGTGCCCTTTTTTAATAGTTCAAGGGCTTTTGAGGTATATTAGTTCGAGGTTAAAACCGAAAATCATGTATAGTTTAGTAGCAAAAAAATGTTATTGGCCCAAAATAGGTAATTCTACCTTTAAACATGCATCAAATTAGGCCTCCATGTCCTACACTATTCTTTGGTGAGAGGGCCACACTCATTATTAAGGAAAAAGCAAATTTCAAGCCAAGTTTCTGATTATTTCAACCATGAAATTCATTTTTGGGGACACTTCGGTATTCATATTTTCACTTAGTGATTCTCTACTATTTCAATTCCTTCAATGATGTATTAGACCCAGATTTACTAACAATTTCACAAAATATAATCCCTCCGCTTCGATTTAGTTAGTAAGAATTGCTATATTAGGAGTTCGATTTACTTAGAGAAAAAATTTTTTTAGTTAACTTTGAATTTAAGTGTGGGAGAACAGTATCGCCTTTAAAGATCCATGGTTAATATCTTACATGAACAAGCATTTTTACTTTAATGTCTCCAAGCCAAGGGTTAAATAGAAAATTTTGTGACAAAAATCCCATTCTCTTTAGAGTTTGTTTTTTCTCCTGTTCAATTTACATTCAGAAATAAATCTTTTAGCTAACAATTTATTTTTCATATGTGATTAGGGATGACTGGGATCTAATTCAAAAAATTAGCAATCGTATTTGGGAGATTTTAAAAGATTTTTGGAAAGAAGTGGTTACTAGGCCTTCATTTGCTCACAGCGAAAACGAGTTAGTTGGAATGGATATGCGTGTTGGGAAGGTAACGAGTTGGTTGGAATGGATAGGCGTGTTGGGAAGGTAATGTCGTTATTGGACATTGAAATAAACGACATAAGAGCCATAGGAATTTGGGGGATGGCTGGTATTGGAAAGACAACACTTGCTGGTATAGCATTTCAGCAAATCAACCACGAATTTGGTGGCCATTACTTTGTTTCCAAGGTCACGGAACAAATAAAAAAAGAAACGTCAACGACTGTTGTAGGCAATAAAATAATTGGTGCATTAGTGAAGGACCCAAATTTAGAAATAAATACACCTTTTCTGGATGAAATGATTAAGATAAGGTTGAGACGAAAAAAGTTCTTATTGTTTTCGATGATGTTGAAAATTCAAATGATGTACTTAATTTAGCTGGAGATTATAATTTGTAGAAGGAGGGAAGCAGAATCATTATAACTGGTACAGATATAAAAGTTCTAAGAAATGTTTGCCGGGAAGAGTATATTTACCAGGTTGAGAAATTAGTTGATTCTGAAGATATTCAACTCTTTAGTATGCACGCTTTTCATCAAAATGAACCCAAACAAGGATTCGAGAAACTATCGAAGGAGGTAATAACCCACGCTGATGGCAACCCTTTAGCGTTAAGAGTTTTAGGGTCTAGCTTTTATGGCTTGGGGATATTAGACTGGGAGACAGAATTGGACAGATTGAAAATCATTCAAAACAAGGAAATTAAACAGGTTCTAAAAAGGAGTTATAAACGGCTAGATGGAGATGAGCAAAACGTATTTCTTGATATTGCATGTTTTTTTAACGGTGAACCCAAGGATATAGTTGAAATGACGCTAGAAGGTTTTGGGTTTCACGCCAAAAGTGGAATAAGGCGGCTTGTTGAAAAATGTCTTGTACATATTTCGGAAGATGGTGTTGTAGATATGCATAATTTGCTACAACAAATAGGGAAGGAAACTGTGCGTGAGGAATCCAAACAGCCAGGCTGGCGAAGTAGGTTGTGGAGTTATGAAGATATTCGCCACGTATTAGAAGCAAACTCGGTAAGCAGCAATATTTGATATTTTTCTTCCTGGGTTATTTATGTGATGTGTTTTTAATAACAGTTAGCATGGCAAGCAATATGGCATCCTATCAGTGATGCAAATTATATGGTAAAAAAATATAATATTTTCTTATTTTCGACAAAAAGAGAACAAAAGAGATCTTTTTCTAAAGTAAACGTCTTGACCAAATCTTGACTTGGTAGAGTCAGCCAACAACTACCTTTTATTTTGAAGATAACGTTTAGCCTTTTGAAAATACACTTTTTCAAGGTAAAATTTTTGTTGCCTTTATAAAAACAGATTATAACTTAAAAAATTCAAACAAATGGATAACTAAATTAGCATTTTGGCTAAAACATTCTTAAAAATGACTTTTGAGCAATGTCCCTCAGTTATTTCTATACTAAATACTCCATTATTACTTACTACCTCCGTTCTTTTCATTTCTTTACATTTTAAACAGCATATTTAGGTTGAATTTTGGTATTGATAATTTGATGGGTTGGGTCAGGTGGATTAAAATATTATTTATATATAACTAAACTACAGTAATTATACTTCATAACTAACCTAAACATACTTTAATCTACCTAACCCAACCCATCAAACTATTAATAACAAATTTGAATCTAATCATGTTATTTGAAATGTAAAGAATCAAAAAGTACGGAGATAGTAGGTTTTTTTTTTAGGTCTGGATGACAAAATAATTTTCGATATTTCATCTCTAATTCATTCCCCTGAATTGAATGTAGATTGATACTATTCTGTTTCTTAACCATTCCTTTTCTATTTGGTTTACTTTGTTAGGTACATTGAAAGGGAAGGATGACAACATTGAAAAGATTGGAAGGAAAGTTCAGTCCAATTCTGAAGGTGAATTTATTTCTTCTTAGTTCTTTTTTATTTCTTTTATGTCCCCTTGTGGTAATTGCCTTGTGTTATGCTATCGCCATTTTGTCTTAGGGATCCTGCTACATGTAATGTAAAAAACAAGTCACAACAATTATTAAAATATTAAATAAATGCAATCTAGAAAATATTCCCTCCTGTATAACATCAGGAAATTAGCCTAAAAAAGAGTGAACCTGCTTTTCAACCAGAATAACCTCCTGTACCAGAACAAAGTAAAGGACATGCTCAGAATTTTTCATGATACATGAATATCTTTTCTTTCAAAACTTCCATGATAACCCCAAATAAAAACTCTTTGAAATGATTTTGACATTTATCCTACTGCCAAAACAGATACATTATAAATTGAGCAAAAACTTTAAAATTTATGGATACTGTGACTGTGTTTTCTGAAAGGTACTTCTAGGCTGCTCAAGTCATTTTGCAAAGTAGAAAATAAAGTGTTTGAGTTTCACAATGCTAATCTTATATAACACATCAATAAGGACATACAGCTTTGTCACTCCTTCTGTTGTCTAGAATACGTTTGTAGCCTAGTATGATGACAAAAATTTTGGCTTGACACTATAGGTGCCAGAGATCTAATATGCTTTAACTATTTAAACTAAAACTAACATTTTATTTTCCTTCTGCTCATTATTTTCTGCATCAGTTGTACTTGCATTATGCTATTTCAGTTTCTGCTATCACCTTTTTTTTTTTTCCTTTGTTGATTCCTGGATATTTTATATTATAGGTAAGAGGGATAAAGGAGCCAAGGTTTCGAATGATGGGAAGTCAAAAGAATCACCCCTTGAACTGAGAATTGAACAGGGTATGTTGTTGTCCTTGTTATGGATACATTTGGTCAAACAATTTGCTTCCTTGTTCTTGTCACACTATCAGTTCCTTAACCATTATCAAAATTATTGAGATGTGGCTTTTATGTAAGATTTCCCAGGATTAGGTTTTTGCCCAAATAAAGTGGAGAGAATAGGAATGCTAAACTAGGAGCAACTGTTTTTTAAGTCCCACTTAATGTTCGAACTGTTTTCTTTCCCAATGCCTCAAAGGAAAAAGTGTTTCTTTTTTTTTTTTTGGTTTGAACTTTTTAGTGTTGAACAATGATTGCTGGAAGGAAGATACAGAATTTATCCAAACAGGCTCTAAATTTATCATTTTTTTGTTATCAATTGCTAATGTGGCCTTCCATTCCATGCGGACATTTATGAGTTTGAAGAAAAGACACTCATGTCTGTGCCCATGACAACTTCTGGGTGCGTGCCTAATCAATAAATTGCAGAAATTTGTGTGTTGCATTCTTGATCTTGTTAATGATGTATGCTGTTTCTGAGAATGCTTCATTTTTTTTCCCAACTAGATGTCCCCTACTCTTGCTCTTCTGTCTTAGTTTTCTCTTCCAATTAGTCTCTCTCCCTCCCTCCCTCCCTTGAAACCATAAGAATTATTTGTCAAGGGGAAGCACAGGATGTCAGAAGAAGTCACACTCCACTCGAATTACCCAGAAAAACGTTGTTTCTCTTGAACTTCTCATGTCTTTGTATACTTTGTATGCTGCTGAATTTTCTGTTGTCATCTGTCTCTTTTTTCATTGCACTTTGCGCCGTTAACTTAGGGTAAGTTCATATTGTTATTTCCTTCTGTCTGTCTGTCTTTCTGTTTTGAATATTGGATATGTCCGGCATTGAAATTTTGTAATTTCTATTTAGGAGTTCTATGGAGGAAACTTACTGGTTAAATTGAATGAATATGTGTAAAGTCTATACCTATGTAAAACTTCATTGAGATGTATGTTTTTCCCATGAATGATTAATTATTACAAAATATTTAGTACTTTTGTTTGTTAATTTATGCTCTGCTATCCACTGATGTTTACTTGTATTCTGTTAGGCTACTGCTATATGCCACTTTAAAATTTTCTTATTTGTAGAGCTTCCAAAAAATGCCCAATGCATGATGGATTGTGAGGCTGCACAGATCTTACAAGGAGTTCAGGAACAGATGGTTCTACTGTCTCGAGATCCCTCAATCAAACTTCCTGTGTGAGTAAAAACATTTGAAGGAGCTGATATATTGTCCTGGTCTCCAGGTGCAGAAATCTTCTATGGGGTATTATATATTTATTTATTATTTTCAGGTCATTTGACACGGGCCTGCAGTATGGGAAAAGTGCTTCACATTATACAAATCCTCAATCTGTTAGACGTGTTCTTGAGTATCCTTCTATTCTTGCTGCCTAAAGCAATTTATCATAACTGCGTGATATTGTTTAGATATTGTGGGATTTGTTTTGAGTATTCTATTTTTTGTTAAATAATTAACTCTAATATCAGGGGCCTCAAATACCATGGTGTCTCTGATGGGGAGGTATGGTTCTTATCCTGGTTTGGTTTTTGTAGGGGAAAAAAAAATGTAATGAAAAGGGAAGCAGTTCTTTGATTTTGAATTCTGCCTGCAGATATGTTTGATTGCCAATGTGTGTCCTGATAGCATTGATGAAGTTTTTGCACTTGTACGATCCTTGAAGGTATTATACAACTAAATTTAGTTGATATTACAGATATGTTATTTTGCATGTGTTTTCATAGTTCCAAGGAAATTTGATTATTAAATTTTATAGAGGCAGTGAAGGCAGTATCGTTCCCTGTCATCTAGGTTATGCCTGTGAACTTTTCTTCCCTGTCATCTGTGCTATATATTTTTGGGTGGAATAATGGCATTCTGGTTACGTATTCTATGATTTCCTTTTTAGCATTTGTTTGGACTTTATTTTTTGTAATTAAGCTTAAAATGGCTACTAAATGCTATTATGACTGAAAGACCACTATGTGCTTTCAAACCATAAGATAAGATTATTTATTTTACAAAGGAAAATGAATGGTTTCTTTTGAAAGACATCCACTTGCATGACCAATACCATAAGAGAAGTTTGAAAAAGAAAATCTCAGAAATCTGGCAATGTTATTCTATCTTATCTTTAACCAACAAAAATAATGTCTATCATGCAAGATGATGAAATTAAACAATTTAGAATTTTGGGTTTAGAGAGAAGTGAAGGACGAGAAGAATAAAATAGAAGTTGGGCATCTGAAATTCTCCTCTCTGTTTTTTTTTTTTTTTCCTTCTGAAGCAAAAAAGGGCAAACATTTTTTATCTGCTAATATTATGAAAAGCCACATTTTTTACTATTTCAATATACAATATGATCTGAACAATAACTTCTAAGTGGAGTAGAGTCTATTGTTTTACCATTTGGGCTCTTAAGTACACAAAGGTAATGTCCAGTCACTCGTCAAAGATGCCAACAAGTTAGGCAATGAAAATGTTATTGTTCCTTGTTTAGGTTATCTTTGTTTTTACTTTTACCGACGTCATATATTTTGCTTCTTTAAGTTGCTATCTAAGGTTGCACCTTGAAAGACAGCACAACTAATGGAATTTGTTGTTGGTTCTACTTTCAGTCGAAGAAAGACAAGCTTAGAGAACCCCTCAAAGATGTTCTTAGTGAGCTAGCTAAGCTGAAACAGCGGGCATAAATCTCTACCATGGATGGATACTTGGTAAGTTACCTCGTTTTTCTGCCTGAGCTGGGATATTTTGGATGTTACAACCTGGCAGCAGCGGTACATATTTCTTTGATGCCATTAAATAAGCTGTTGATATCTGATTTGGTAGGGAGATGTGCCTGTATGCGTGGATAGGACTGAAGCCAATCCTTTTGCTTTTGTTTTAATAGCGGTTGGCATTTTGTATTAACCCTGGACCTGAATGGAAAATCATCCTTTATTTACTGTAGTGTTCTTATTGATGAAAGTCATTATTTTTTGAACTTGCAAGTAGTTCCTGTTACAAGACTGTAGAATAGTGGTTTTAAACATGGCAAATCACCTATGGTTCAATGTGTTAATTTGGCTTATGATAGGTTTGAGAGGCCTTTGCTCTTAAACAAGGTATAAACTGAATTACTAGGTGGTGGTGGCTGTGCAGGCATCGTCATTTTCAAGCTGAAATTGCTTTCGATTTTTCATAAATGTTGTATTTTAGAGTACATCTTAGCTTTTATTTATCAAAACTTACAGGCCGCCAAACAATCCTTTCACTCCAAACTTTTTGGCCATTACTGATATCACCCTAAAGCCAACTTTCTTGTTAAAACACGGAATTTGTCATCTACTAATCAAGAACACCTTGAAGAAACAAAGAGTGGTCAATTGAAAGAATTTGTTAAGGTCTCATCTACTAACCAAGAACACCTTGAAGAAACAAAGAGTGGCCAATTGAAAGAATTTGTTAAATTCGTTGGTCATTTAGTGAAACTTAAATCAACAATGTAAATTTTTCCTACTGGCCAATATGCTACTATCTTTTCCAAATTGGGAGTGCTTTAGCAAGAAAGATTTAAAGTGATATTATTGGTAATAGTTGAAAGTTGGTAGTAAAAAGGATGGTTTGGCCAAAACTTACAAGTTGGTTAAACTTTGTCAGGTAGAACTATAGTTAGCAGCACAAACTTTTTCACTATTACTGATATTGCGGCCATGGATTGAAGCAAAACCCATACACAAAATGAAAGCTCCCGTCACAAGGAACTCAAATCCGATCTCAAAACTGTCATCAGGTCCAGCTGCTTGCGGTGGCTCTTAAATACTTGAGATTTGACAATTATCAGTCTATAATTCAATCATTCAATATCGAATCGCACAAATGACCGTTACATCTTTATTTATTGTCAAGAACTCTAAACAATCATCCTACTCATATTTAAATCAATCAAAATACACATTTTCTTGTCAGTTTTGCTCTCACCATCACTCGGTTAAACAGTTAGTCGACACTTATTTTCAAAAGAATTTAAATTTCGTAAGCAAATCATAGACAATTTTATACCCCTTTGAAGATTAATATTAATATTGACAACATGAAAAACAAGCAGCAGAAAGTCGAAAAACCTCAACTACACTAAAAGGAATGTGAAGTTATTGGAAGAAAAACCTCAACTACGCTAAAAGGAATGTGAAGTAATTGGAAATCCTTAACAGAAAAATGAATGGCATGCAGCTTAGGCATCATCAACTTGTGAATGAAAGACAAAACTGGGGAAAGTGGTGGTAATGTCTTTGAGATATTGAAGAGTCATATTCTTCAAAAGAGAAGGATGTCTCAAAACTAGGTTTCGCCATTCCTCCTTGTCAATCTTCCCATCGTGTTTCGTATCAGCTTCCTCAAAAGTCTAAAATAAACAACCACTTTGCACTAAATAGTTGTGTGCCATACATAATAATGGAGAAGAAAATAGAACAAGGAAGCACCTTGTCGATAATGCTCTCGATTACATCATCCAACAGATTCATACCCGATTCAGCGAGGGTAGCCACCACCATTTGCTTCACCTATGCATCAATTATCACACTTAAACATCCACATAATATCTAAGGAAATATCACACCCTAGGAAAAACATTACCTCCTGCCTCTCAATGAATCCTTGTTGTTTGAGATCGTACAACTGGAATGAAACTACAAAAAAAAAAGTAAAAGTGGAGCAGACAAGAAGCATCATTAAGGGCCCTATAAAATCACAAGTAAAATTGTATTATTCTATTACCACACAATGGTAAAAATCAAATAGAACTCTCTTTTGTTTGCAATATAAATCCCATCCATGAAGACAAAAAAGATGAACAAGTAAAAATGGGGAAGGAAGGTGGAAAGCGGGGAGATTTCAGGGTGATGAGTGACCAAATTGGCTACGTCTCCCATAACTTTTGGAGCATTAGGTGAATGAAGAGGTGTTAGGAGGATATCGGACACATTACTTATCACCTCATATCTTTGAAACTTCGATTTGCATGGGTATAATTAACTTGATCAGAGTGGATATGTGAAACAAAGGGTTCATATAGCTGAATGCAACTAGTTTGCGACTACAGCTAGGTTGTTGTAGACTGTACCGATCAAATACAAGTAACAGTTCCCTTTCACTTTATTTATCCATTTCACAAATATTAAGCAAACTTACATTCAATCTTATCATCAACAGGTGCACTGGGGTGAAAGACAGAGAGAGCACGTGCAAACTCTTCAAAATCTAGGATCCCATTATGCTTGGTATCAAACAAGTCAAAAACCTGTAAATTTTGGTATCGACAAAATAGCAAACTTCTGTTTAAGGCATTTCAATAACAAATGTGCAGGTAACCATGAAAAGGACAAGGCAGCCAAAGAAGCCAAGGGTATCAAAGGCAGACCAAAAATTAAAAAAGCATACTTCAAGGGTAATATGAGAAAAAAATACCCTGTCCGCAAATAAACTCTCTTTTTTATTGGTCTTAAATAATGCCAGCTGAAATTCTTCCTGCAGGTCAAAAGGAAAGCTTCACCATTATACTCGCAGCAAAAACAAAAGGTAGCATTTGCTGGACATTGCCAAAAAGATTTTCGCATTAATCAAATATTTTATGGGAAGCCTACTACAAAGCAAGTCATATACACCTTTGGTTTACAAATTGAATAACAAGATCATGATCTAAACCATGACTTCTATTATTACCTTGTTAATCAGCCCGTCATCAATTACTGCACTGCTGATCTTCTTAAACAGCTCATACAATGCTTCTATTTCACTCACGCTAACTGCATTTGGATAAAATAAGAATCTTATCATAGCTTTCGTATTTAGTTTTAAATATACATACAAACACATACATAAATGCCAATTAAGTTAACATACATTTAAGGTCAATATAAGTAGATTGGATAATAAAATAAGTCATAAACAAAACTATCCACTAATGCATTTGACTAAAATTGTTGTAATAATTTACAAATAAACCCTGCTAATGCAAAACTAGTAATCTAATAGAGATCACATACATACTGTTTCCCTTGCAAGAGCTTCTGGATCTTCTAGGCCCTTTGGTTGCTTATACAAATCAGCATCACAACAATTCACTAGAGTAGCACACAAATGCTTTAATCCGTCTAGGAACTGAACCATGATCTTTTCCAGATGTCAAAACACCCCATACCTAATCAAGCAGAAATATAATTAATACATAAAATGTTTCCATCCACATTCTTGATTATGCAAATGTGATCAAGGATGGAAGAGAACTTGAATTACATAATATGACTCTTAATTTTAATTAAGGAAATTAAAAACCAATGAGCAGCTAATGAAATAGAGAGGTAAAGCTATTCTTTACCATAGTAACAAACAAGTACTTCAAATTAGCAAAGCCTCAAACATATTTAGATGGAATTCTATTTCAATATAACATAATCAAATCAGACATACACCTAACTCCAAAATTAAGTCAATTTGTATCGAATAATGAAAAAAAAGAGTTCAAGATCACAAATCAACACGTCTCAATACTATTTAACTTGAAAAGACTGCAAATGGAGTAGAAGCTTCATGTCATTTCTTTAAGTTTTCTAATCTAGAATTAGAAAATAGTAGTGTTAAGGAAGTTATAGTTGCTAATAGCATTAAAGTTTTTAACAAAAATATGTGTGGGCATGTAAAGCATAATTCAACAGGCCAAAAAAAAAGGCACATCTTCAAGAGTAAAAATTTGTAATAGTTTAGGAAGACATCAAACTAAGATTCATATCCAGAATTTAAATGTACCATGAACACAATGCACACAAATACGACGGATTTTCTTACATAATAACAACTCCTGTAAGGTTAAGGACAACCGTGATCTGCCAAAAAGACCCAGAGAATTGCTATAGGAGCTTTTAAGGAAAATTAAATACATCTAAAAACCTTGAGGCACACAAGAAACAGAAGGAAAGATAACATGGCACTAAGAAAATCCCACAGGAGCAAATAATTTGTCTAAATATGCATTGCAGATAAGTTGAGGACCATACCCTTCTTTAGCATATTTGTTTGACATCCCTTCCTAAGATACAATAATCTGAGTAAACTTGTTTTCTAACCAAGCATATAGAAAAAAAATATTACCAGAATCTCATAAGTCATAACTCAATTCACTACCAGTCAGAATCTCATGTTATTGTGAATTAAAAAGCTACAAAACAACAAAGTGCTACTACATCAACATATTAAAAAGTACTACTTTATTCAGTTATTGACATGAAAAAAGAGTATGAACTATTCACTATAAAAGTTGACTAGCTACTCTCTGTTTCAGTCCTGTATGTGACAATTGAATTCAATTTGGTCTTTTCTATTCAAATAAAAATTTTAAATTAAGTAGAAAATAAGAACTTTTGAAAACAATTTCATTAAAACATAGTCTGAGATGTGTTTTTATAATTGTACTCGGGAACAAATAAAAGAAAAAAAGGAATGTATATACAACTCTATAAACTCTACTGCTTTATGTGTACCTCAATAAGAAACTTGTACTACCTCCACACTCAACAAGATACACTAATTGAGCTTATATTGCAGAAGAGCACAGTATTCTCTAAGTAACTATAGTAAAATAATGTAATTCAATAACAAACAATATCTTCAAACTTCTGCATTTTTTTAATTTTTACGTGGTAAGAGGGAGAATAATTGGATTCACTTCTATACAGCAAGACCTTAAATTTCAAGACAGCATTACTTTAAATTAATTTGCAATTCAATGTGCATTTCTACTAAAACTTGGAACCCATTTGTACAAGCACAGAAAAACATAATCGCACTACGATACAAGAACAGTTGCTTCTTGATTCTGCTCAGTTTTAAAAGAAAATTTACTAAAATTGATATATTTTATTATTTAGTGTTTGAGAAGAGCAAAACAACTGTTTCATTCATCAAACCATACTCCAATATACAAACTTCAGAACAAAACATCAAAATATCAAAAGCCAAAATCAAACAAAACTGTGAAACAAGGAATTCAAGGTAACAAAGAAATAATTCAAGCATAACATGTAAATCACATTGAACACGCACAAAACCAAGTCCAGAATTTAACACAGTACAATTGCAGAATCTCAACAACAAGAAAAGACAACTAAAATGCCGGCATTACAGCTAGAAAAAACATATAGATAAGTGCATCAGAATTGTCAATCTAAAAACCTAAACTTTTGAATCAACAACACAAATGCCACCATGAAAGCCGATGAAAGAGGCAAAAAAAAAAAAAAAACTCAAAAGAGCAAATTTATCCACACCCCACAACAGATCAAGCAAAACCCAGAAAAAACAAAAAAAAAGAGGGAACTATTTCCAATAAAACGAAACCACTTATTCCATTCCATCGAAATTCCAAATATCAAGAATTGCCAATGAATTCAAGGAAGAAATAAATTATGGACATGAATAA
Source organism: Croton laevigatus (assembly GCA_949640765.1). NCBI lineage: Eukaryota > Viridiplantae > Streptophyta > Magnoliopsida > Malpighiales > Euphorbiaceae > Croton > Croton laevigatus. Next base: position 13,653 of record CATIWJ010025270.1, read on the forward strand.
AAAGAACGAAAAGAAAAGGACTTCACCTTTTACAATAACCTGAGAAATGAAAAGGGAAACGAAAAGGAAGGTGAGGGGAAGTCAGGATTGAAAGACATGTTCTCACTATTTCTTTTCCCTTTTTTTTCGTTTTTCTCAATCTTATTTGTATAGTATGTATGAAGAGATTGATTATTGATTATTAAAATAAAAGGATAATCAAAACTTGAAAGGGCAGTACATGGAATCAAAATCAAGGCTTTTTTTTTTTTTTTCTTTTATTGAGAAAAGGTGAGTGTATTTGTTTTTGTATTTCTGTGTTTCCTATCAACTTTGGTTTTGTTTGATTTCAGGTGCAGTGTTGTTCGTAATGGGTATCCAAAAATGGAAGCTCACACAGATAGAGGTGGTTGAACACGTGGCCATTTTAAATGTGATTGAGACCACCATGAGATCAAATAGTCTTGCGTTGGGGTCATTTGGAGAAGATTCTCATCCGGCCCCAACTCCGTACACGCAAAAATGGAAAATCAATGAAATATATCACTCATCCAATTTTGGGACAAGTTCTGTAAACACAGCACACCAAAAATAAATTGGGATACTAGGAAAATGTTTGGGGAAAAAACGTGGCATAATGAATAAAAATGCACTTCTAACTCATATACGCAACGAGCTAATCCAAATAACCGTATGTTCATGTTCTTGATCTGTTCATTGAAAATGTTTGAAGCTTGATCAAAGATTAAGCTCGAGCTTCAAACATATCTTCAAACTTTGTTTATTAGGAGTTCTTTGTGAACTTGAGCTCAAACTCGAGGTTTATTCAAACTTCAAATATAAGATGTCATTCATACTAGTTTTGTAGGCTTATGTTACAAGGCCACTTGCCTCATCCCTGCCTATAAATAGGCCACCATAATTCACATTCAAGAGTTTCTTTTAGGTAAAAGTAGTAGCAAGAGGTTGAAGAATAGTGTTCTTGATTGAAGTTTGATATTGAATAGTCTTTCCATGTTACATTTCATTTTTCATTCCACATTACAATTTCAAGGGTTCGTGCAGCCCCCTATTTTTCTCATTTGGGACCCTCCAAACTTAATTCAAACAAGTATTCTACATTTCAAGGTGTTTTGAGGTCATTTTAGCTAAAATTATCAAAACTAGTCTAGATCTGGTTTTATCCTTTTAATATTCAATCTGAGGCTTAGGTACATTCCCCCACTCCTATTTATGTTTTTTATATTTGGTTTCCTCTGAATTAGCGTAGGACTTCAGAATGAAGGACTAAATGAAAATAACAGAAACAAAGTTATGCATGGTATTATATCGTACGATATAGAATATTCATGGTCGAGATTATCCTACAATATTGCACTGAGAGACTGAAATCTATGGATCCTTAACTGGGAAGGTCTTACACCACAAATTGGTTTCAAAATAAGGTTTTAAAATCAAAGTCTTTAGGATATTAGTTTTCCATGAATTTCTAAAGCATTGGGATGTCAAATAAGGTACATCCAGCCAGGGCCGGCCTTAGGGATAGGCAGGTAAGGCCTATGCCTAGTGCCCCACTTACAATTATAATTTTATGTTAGCTTAGGACCTCCAATTACAATTACAATTTTATGTTAGCCTAGAGTTCCCAATTATAATTACAATTTTATGTTAGCTTAGGACCTCAAAATTTGTAAGGTCGGCCCTGTATCCAGCCAAGATTAGGGTTTTTTCATCTTTTTTTTTTTTCCAATTTGTAGAAATAACATGAAACGTAAGTTTTCCAAACCGAAATTAGGATCTTAAGAAGCATGTTCATGTAAAGTACATATTTCAAATGTATATAAAACCCTAACTAGAATTGTGAATTAGGGGTCTGATTGCAATAAAATGAAAATTGTGTGATTATTTTACTTTATGAGTTTAATTTCACTGTAAATGGTTAGTAAAATGTAATTAAGGGTGAATGACAGATTTAGAAACATGTTTAGGGATGGATGATAAGAGTTTTCAGTATTTCTCTTTTGAGTCAGTTTGAAAAGGGTAGAATGTAATTTATTAGAGACTAATTTATAATTTAACTTTCTAAACATTTATGGAAAGAATAAAATTAAGATTCTGAATGTTTTAGGCTTGATTTTATCATTTGTTATGTTTTGAAATACATTAAAAACAATTGATGTTGATTATTTTTTTATAAACAGTTTATAAATATAGCATAAACAAATTAAAATTTACTCTTTTAAGAATTAAAAATTAAAATATGACAATTTTAATAATATTTAGGTTAAAAGTTATTTTTTAATGTAAAAACTGAGCTTTTCTTCAAACTCCTAAACACAATTAATGGTAACAAAATGATAAATTTTGTCATTAGCTTCCCACATAGATAAGAAGTGAACAAAACAAATACTAATGTGTTCCAAGAAAAGTAGAACCTGCGAAACTCGTATGCATGACATGTTTGAAACAATTGTACGATTCAATATGTTATGATAATGTTTACAAAGATATTTATAGGCAGTAGTTGCACTACAATAGGTCGCATTAGTGTCTTTTACTAGGGGAAAAACGGATAATATAGGA
>CATIWJ010025351.1:0-13577 GCA_949640765.1 Croton laevigatus
AACACTTACTTTTTCACCAATACCAATACATAAATAATAATAAACAATTAAACCTACTTACCCAAAAAGGAAACGTAAACAATTGAAAAAATTTGCCAAAAACGGAAACGTAAACAATTGAAAAAACTGGAGGTAGTATTAATTATATACAAAAACTATACAAAAGCAACTGTACAACAAATATAAAATAAATAAAAGAAAATCATGCACAGAACTGTACAACAGTCATATAAAAATTGTTCAATAATTATAAAAAAATTATGCTTCTTTCAATTACAATTGCAATTATAAAAAATATTATTTCATAATTGTAAGCCTCTTCTCTTTTTAAGAACATACCTGTCCAAGCTTATTGGGGTCACTTGTTGCTGTCCAGGAAAATGTCATCGTCTGGCCAGGCGCCCTACCCTCATAACTTAGACAACAAAGCTTTTTAAGCGACTTCCCTGTGCGACCAAGGTGGGGAGGTCACCCAAGCTTGATAAAGAACCATGGGCCACTTAACGGTCTTAAGCTGTCGGCCCATCATAGGTCAGAGCTAAGATTGAGTAGGCCTCATCACTTATGGGTCACCAATCACCCACATGGCAACATCCGAACTTCCCACGTGACACAGCCCCAAACCACTGTTAGCTGATGTAACAGTGTTTCAACACCACTATAAATAGCTCACTACTGCAATAAATGAGCATAGAAAACTTTTAATATACAATAATTCACCAAATTTACATTATTTGGTGAGAGTATAGACTGCAAGTCTATTCAACCTACAAAAAATAGATACAAACTATGCTCATCAAATTAAAAACATGTATAAAATTATGTTCAAAATATTGATCAATTATTGTACACAAAATGATCAACTACTTTATGCATATTGATTAAATATTGTACCCATATTGATTAAATATTGTACTCATATTGACCAACTATTGCACCCACATTGATCAATTATTGATCATCTATTATGTGTGTATATATATATATTTTGAATACCTATTCACATATAGATCAAATTTCACATAAGTGCTTTCTTATTTGGGGTGCAAATAACGAAAAATCTCCAATGGTAACTTTCTCTTAGTTTTTTCTTTTAAATATATAACTATCTTGTCATTTTCAATTTTTTCAAGCTACTTCAAATTACATTTTGTATGTTCTTTACACAAAAGACAACAAATTATACTTGTATATAATCAAAATTAATCAAAAGGCTACTAAATATTAGTGTATTACAATGCCAACAAAAAGAAATAATAGAAATCTAATTGGAAAGAGCAATATAGTAGTCAATACTTTACTAAGATTGGAATCCAGGCCTCACCATTTGGAAAAGTTAAAATAAATAGAGAGAGCAATTTAAGTTAATGGCATAAAATTTGCAGGTGGCAATCTACTGAACAAGCAAATGGCTACAAATTCGGAACAAAGACTAAACCTTTTCATCACTCGCATTTTTATTGCATCTTCCACTATTCTCAACCAAACCAAGAGATATGGCAGACTCCTATAATCATTGAAACCAAGCAAATGATTATTGAAAAAGCACAGTAAGCATAAAACAAAAGAAATATATGCACAATTTTAATAAATATACGGGCAAATCATTAAGATGGATGCATATATTCATTATTGCAATTGAAACATTGATTTTTAAACATTATTACAGGCTATCAAATTTCGCAAATAATGCAGCCAACTCATGAAGTAGAAAATCCGATGATCAAACCACGATATACTGACTCGTCAATCCAAATACATTAACATGCCAAATATAGTTGCAAAAAGAAATAGTTTCTATCTTTAATTAAAAATAATATGTAATTAAAAAGAAATCTAAAAAGTCTGATGGCTTTCACAAATCCAAGCTTAGAAAAATATCAATCTCCTTCACATCAATAACAAAAGAATTGAAAGAATAACAAATGATTGAAAGCAAACGTTGAAACTTACCGGGAGACAAGATCTGATCAAACATCGAATGAAGGAGGCGGTGAAGATACAGACGACCTCAACGCCGATCAATTATGAAGACCGCTCAGCTCAGCCAATTTATTCAATTATGGTAGTCACTGCCCACTGAATTTGATATTCTTGCAGGAATATCAGATGTAGAAGCTCTATTTGTGACCTGGAAAGATAGAGAAACCAGAAAGAAGAAGATATAGACAGTGATTCCGTTTGCAGCTGCTCGTCGCCGTCGTCTGATCGATTGTCGGCGTCAGTCGTTGCTTTAAATCCAAATTGGCCATGGAGTTTGAAGAAGAATCAAAATAAAAACTGTGGATAAGATAAATAATGGATGAACTATTGAGTAGATGGTATGAATGATGGCTTAATAAAATATAAATCCGGTTATTTTTGTCTACAAAAGCATGAACAATGTTATTTTGTCAAAAACAAAAACCATAAGTTGTTAGTTTTGTCTAACAAACTTAAAATAAGGTTATTTTCGTGGGTTTCCCTTAATATTATAGCTAACAACTTCGGCCCCTTATTTTATTGGGTTATAAATCTAAGAGGACATCTTCTCTTTATACACAATTTTAAATTTGATTTTATAGTCAAATTGATAATCAAACCAAAATGAATTCATTAAATCAAGGAGGTAAGGCAGTGAAGTAGAAAACAATCATCTCAACAAGCTGAATGTTAGGGGTGTAATTTCACTTGGTAACAAAAGTCACATCTCCTCGGATGCGTGAATAAGGGTACGTGCATTAATGTCTATATTAGAAAAAAAAAATCATTAAATCAATCAATTTTCGGTTCTTAAAATTAAAAATCAAATAAAGCCGAATTTGTTTGGGCAGTGTTACCTAATATACATAGCACTAATTATTACTCCCTAGATGGAAAATTTTCAAATTTAACATTTTAATTTACATATAAAAATTTTCATTAAAAAAATAAAAATAAGTAAAAGTATTACTAATAATGTAAAAAATACCTGTTCTCTATTTTTTTTTTTTATACACATAGAATGGATATAGTGTAATATTTGTTTTAATACAAAAAGAAAATTAATCTAAAGTCTATCTTCATATTGCGGATAATTATTTTTAAAAATAAAAATACAGTTACTATTAAATTATAATTATAGTTCATTTGAGTTTCAAATATAACATAAATGAAAATTAAAATAATTTATGTCCTTTTTTAAATATGACATAATTTTTTTAACGCATATATTTTTCCATTTTTTCATTTAACATAATATGTAAAGGCTACAACAAAAAGTTTGAAAAAATCAAGCTTGGAGTCACAAAATTCATACAAGGTTAATGATAAACAGCTTCTAAATCCACATAAGACAATAAATAACATAAATTTAACATTTTCAGTGCTCTTCCTCTCTATATTGGTCAGAACAGCAACTCGGTTCATAAAAATAAGTGTACTTTCTAGAAGTTGTTGAGTCCATTGTAGAGCGAAGATTGAGATTTTTTTTTTTAAAAGATATTTCGCCAAATTGCTGTATTTAAACACCCCTCCCCAAACATAAATTTGAAGAAAATAAAAATAGGTCTAGATTTATTTTTAATAAAAGAGAAGCAAAAACTAGATATCTTCTTCATTATTGAAAAAAATGAAAACTATAAGTAAAAAAGGGAGTTACTACAGGTGAAAAATCAACAACAGCATCCCTAAAGAGTCAAATATGGAATTTTGTAAAGGAAAAGTCTAGAGAAAGAAAAGAGATAGGAAAGAGAAGCGAGAAACGTCTTATTTTAAAATATAGATAAATAATATCACATAAATTAAAAATTATTAAATATAATAAAATAAAATACTATCAGAAAATACATAATATTTGTATAATAAATGTCATGGGTGAAAGTTTTAAGTAATACATTTCCTTCGAGGGAACTCATAACTAAAGTACTGGCTCGCGAACTGTCAGAATTCGGGTTTCCTAGTTGATTAACCAGTCTTGCGGACTCCCTTCAGCTTAGATCGAAATCACTATTTTGCTTTCTGAGTTATACGAAAGCAAGTTTTGGCTAATTAAAACACTAAACGTTATTTCTTACAGTGTTCGATAAAATAGTTTTTGAAATAGCTTTTAACTGATTAAGTAGCGTTTTATCAAACTCTAACTCATGTAACTTTAAGCTTTTAGCGTTTTGTAAACAGCTAACAACTATTTAAATAACTAAACGTTACTTAAATAGCTAATTTTGCCGAATAAACCCTAAATGTGGAGAATGTACCTTATTTATATAGTATATGTTAGGCTTTGGATACTTATAGCATCTCTAATGCAACACTTTCTATTGACTTATGTGTTTAACAAAATAGAAGCTATTAAGGGAGATGTGGATACAAGTCCATACGTTGACATCCAATTTAAAATTTTTGTGTATAATGCAATATTTTCTATTTTGTCTTTTTTTCTTTGTTGTAATTATAATTTAATATTTAATCAATCACAATAAATCATTAAATGTAGACATTGTGTAAAAGACTCTCTAGAAATAGATGGTAAGCTAAACAGTGTGAAGTCCATATAAACTTTACATCTAAAATAAATTTTAACATTTTTTAAAAAAATCTTCTATTTTTTTATATGATATGTCTATTATTGCAATCCACAATAATAATAATATAGAAGCTCTAAGATAAATTGGACCTGATATTGGCCTTAAGTGGTTAGGGATCTTAGACCTAACATTGAGCTCGAACCCGTATAAGTAAAATGGGCTAACACATGTTCCCCTGAATAATATTATCATTTATGTTAAACACCCATGTGGACGTCACATCACATGTCTGCTACTGAAATGATTAATTGGAGCAAAGTGTTGGAAAGCGGGAAATGTGAGTTTTCAGGCAATCCTTTTGAAATTTGAAAAACTTGTGAGGTATATAAGTGCTTTATTGTTCTTTTTATCTGTTGAAAATTTGGGATGTTTAAGTGATAATTAGTCAACTTTTGAGCATAATAATTTATGGAAAAATTGTGTGTTGAATAACTTGAAATGTGTCAATGTATTCTACGCAATGAGAGCGTTCTAACGGTATATTATATGCTCAAAACGGATTTAAGGTGAATGAGAAATTGAAGCTCGAAGTGAGCTGTAGACAAATGTTTAAATGGGTTTAAAGGAACCAAATCCCACATTGCTTAGGAATGGGGATGTTGGTGTGGTTTATAATGAATGATCATTTTGTGGAGTGTAACATTATAAACATGAGTTATACACTCTCGCGCACGGAGGCGCGTGGGGGGGGGGTGCAAATCCCGATTCGGTCCAACAAGTTTCATGGCGTGCCCGCACGTCGTACGCGTCGTGAATCCCGGACCGAATGGGCTTACTACGGGCTCGGCTCATTTTGCTGCTGTCCACGTTTTTGTCTCCTAATTCAATAAGCAGTGTTTTAATTCTTCATGAATTAAAACATTATCCCTTATCCGTTCAGTTCTTTTATTCTGATTCAAAGACTGAATCCAAATCCAAGTTAAACACTGCCAGACCTCTATCTTATCCCTCCACAGGCTGCCTATATAAAGAGGAGCTGTCTTCTATTTCTCGAGGTAGAAGAGAGATCCACGTTTTTCCTCAACAAGAATTCCGAATTTTCCATTCAAAATTCTGAAATTGTTTTTCCTTCTTATTACGTTTTGGGCAGTCTCTAGATCTAGGGTCCGGTGATAAGCTCTGCTCGCGGTTGTGTTCGCCTACGCTCGCTGTTGTATCCTGGGAGACAGTTGTCTAGTACGGACAAATCTCGTCTTAAGGAGACTGTTCATATAGTCCTCAGCTTTTCTGTATCTCCATCTCCTTCATCGGTGTTAAGGTTTATCGTTATTAATTTTCGTTTGTAATTAATTACTTATTATTTGTATTGCTGCAATTTCTAATCATAATTCATAGTTCCGTTTTGTTTATTTTATTTCAGAAATTAACGCGTTTTTAACATCATCTTCTGAGCCAAATTCATTCCTCTCGGTCACTTATAGACTATTGATTTGTTTATCGATCTACAATCTCCCCAAACCCCTTCTTTATTATAAATGGTTAGTAAATTCTTCATTTATTTCTTTTAATTAAAATGTGTTCTAATATCCTCATAGGGATGAGACCAATTCAAAGGATATTAAGGAATTGTTTGATTTTGTATTTAGTGAAGAAACTACTTTATAGGGCTTAGTTCAAAAACACCTCATCAATAAATTTTTTTTTTATTCTCTTTCTTTCTTTCTTTTTTATTTTTCCATAGCTAGGATTCTTCACCAACCTGATGTAATTCTAGGAGTTGGAAAATCCAGGAGACACCTCCCAAATTTTAACCGTTTTATCAAAAGAAAAAGTCAACGTGAGGAGGAAAAGATATTTATGGACCAAGCTGCCAAATATATCTGGATCCAAGAATACAAAGCTTAGGAACACTGTGCCAGGAGAGTGGCGAAATATTATGGCAACCAAGAGCCATAAAAGGTAATCATCTCAGACCAAAACGTTGCAGCCGGAAAGTGATTTACTCTGAAGCATTCCAGAAAGTATTTATGCGTTTCTTCGAAAAAGGAGTTTATGCTCCTCATATTGCCCCATAGGAGCTTGCTTCCAAAGACCCCGAGCGGATAATGTTGCTACTCCCTAGGGGCCAGCTCTTCCCCGGCTTTGAGTTTGCACCTGAGATGGTTGACTTAAGGGGCGCCAAACTCTAAAGTTAAAGCCAAAAGCTAAGCTCTCAAGGAATCCTCTTTTAATTAAGGGGACAACTCTTGTGCTCTTCCTTCACACTAGTAGGGCAATTTTTGAGGCCCGTACCGGTTAGACTTTAACATTGGGGATGCAAACTTTAGGTCACCGTACTATAAAACGTACTTTAAAATTAATCCTATAAATGAAAAGAATATTTTTTTTTTTTGACAAAGTTACAGGTAGAGGGAGAGGGAAGGAGGAGAGATGCATATAGAGATTTGAATCTGGCCGCTCTGACACCAGATAATAATAGAACATTAACCGCTTGAGCCAATCTCATCTTCGAAAAGAATATTAATTTAACAATACTAGTTTTTATTTTAAATATAAAATATGATATATCACAAATTATGTTATGTTTAACTACATAATACTATTTTCATAATTTTCTGTTTAAACTGTAATTCATTTAAACTCTAATTATATTCCGTTATTAATATCTTTATTCATATTCATAATTTTTACTTAAATTTAAATTAATTTCTATTAATTTTTTAAAATTCATATCATATAGTAAAAAATATTTAGGGAAATTTACAAAACCTCCCTATGTTTTATTTATACCTACATTTTTCTCTCTATCTTTTTTTTCTTTTGGGACAAAAAACTCCATGCTTTATAATTCTGTTGACAAAAATACCATTCTGTCTATTTTTTCTGTTAAAATAACGGTTGAAGAATTAAAATGCAATTTTATTAGCCGTTTTGAATAAACTCAAAAAATAAAGGACTGAAATAGCATTTTTTCATCTTTTTCAATAAAAATGGAAGATCCATTTCAGCATTCAACTTCTTCCGGAAAGCTTCTTTCTCCGGCGCTCCACCACATGCCACCGACAACATCTCTGGCGCCCAACCTTCAACCACCGTCCGCCACACCAGACCAGCACCTCCAACCTTCGATCACCACTGTCCATGGCTAGATCGTTCACCGTGAGGAAATTAGATCAACTTCGTTCATAGCCAGATCGACTTCGTTCATGGCCATGGAAATCATATCGACTTCCTTCTCAGTTGAAGACCGTCGATCGAAAACCGAAGCTCCAAGGTCGAATAACCTCTATTGGTCTCTGATTCTCGATCGTGAATCACCGGTCTCACACCCTCCGGCAAGACCTTCCTCGAGTTCTAGCCTTTTGCTCAAACCTCTCTCCTCTCACCTCTCTCCTTCTCCGTTCCAGCCAACCCCCCTTTTTTATCTAAACCCCTCTTCTTTTGTTTTATTTTCGATTTTCAATTTTCAACTTTGAAATCGGAAAAAAAAAAAGGTATGATGGAAAGGAAGAAGAAAAGGTGGTGGTGACCGGAAAGGAAAGAGAGAAGGTGCTGGTAATGGTGGCCGAAAAGGAAGAAGAAAGTCAGCTGTTTAAGGTTTGAGTTTTTTCAAAATGGCCCGTAAAATTACATTTTGATCCTTCAACTGTTATTTTAACAGAAAAATAGACAGAATGATATTTTTGTCAACAGAATTATAAAACAGGGAGTTTTTTATCCCAAAAAAAAAAAAAGACAGAGAAAAAAATGTAGGTATAGATAAAACATAAGAAGGTTTTTGTAAATTTTTCAAATATTTATTGGCGACATCAGTTTTTATATTTACATTTGGATTATAAAAAAAATCAGAATTTTTGAAATTTATAGATTTATTTGTATTTCAAATCTCTATTAATATATTATTTATATTCATCAATTTGAAGATGATTTCACAAATCCATTGTAGAGTTATAATATTAAAATTATATTTTAAACTAAAATTATAAAATATAGGCTTTTTTAAAGAAAAATTATAAGAATCATAAAAATATGGTTAATAATGTCATTAATTTCTGTTATGTTTATTTTTTTTTCTCTTAATAATTAATTATTATATATATATAGTTAATATAGCTAAATGAAAAATTTTAAAAATGTTTTAAATTTAATTAATAAGTACGTAACACCTTACGAAAACAAACGTGTAGTCTACATCATAGTAAACTTTTTTTGTTTAAATAAGAAATTTTTTTGAAATTTTCATAAAAGAAATCAAGTTAACCCGAGATTGACAAAAGCAGAAACAATTGGATTAAAATCCACAAAAAGTTAAATGTATACGTCATATACAAAATTAAGATTTAATTTAAATTTAGATGTACGAACCTCCATTTAAATGTTAAAATCCCTGGAGAAAAGGACCCAATGTTAAATTGAATTGGACGTCTTTCTTGAGAAACTAAACTAGTACAAGCAATCAAAATTTCTCAAATTTAAACAGCTGTGTGATTCACCACACCACACATTTCTCATGTAACGAATGGCGTGAACTGTGAACACGCCTTCTCGAACATATAAATTGAAGCTTTTGTAACTCCAGTTTAGGAATGGAAATGGGTGCGGTACTATATATTTTTTTTAATATCCAAACTCACAATAAATAGATTGGATGGTCAGATACTTGTAAAAATTCAATGTTATTTTATATTTAACATAATAATTAAAAATATACACACATGTATTATAAAAATTTTACATATAAATAAAATTTTATATTGAAATCCTTAAAAACTGTTCATCTTCATAACAACGATTACTCAGTTTGTAGTAAAAACAACTTCATTTACTACTTTACTAAGCATAAAACAGAAAGAATAAAACAAAGAGACATTATCAAATAACTGAAAAATCAAAAAACTTAACTTCTTTTCAAACATCATAAAAAGTACTAGTATACATTTATTTGATTTATATATATATATATATCTCTTAATCTAATACTATACAGCAAATTATTGGAAGTGTGCAATGACAAAAAGAACCGTTTTATAATTTTGTTCATCCTTGAGAAATAGATTCTTTAATTCCGCAGATGTGAACATACCATCTTTTCCCGCCGCCGTGGATAGCCGTCCCGGAGCTAAATGACGAGTTGCCAGCTGCAGTAGATGACAACCATGGTGGCTAATTTATGAATTCTTGAATATTGATTTTTTATTCTTCCTTGTGCTCTCTTTTCCTGAAGAAGCAGGACCAGCATCCACCTCTCCCAACCCTGCATTTCAATTAACAAACCCTAACGTTAAAATCAACAAATTCAAAAGATTTTTAACCAAGAATGTTCAAAACGAAATATTCATTTTAATATTATTTTTCAAACATTAAGAAAATAAACTTTCTTTCGATTCGAGTAGTACGCAGAAAATTCCCAGTTTTATATTTTGTTTTGCAGAGAAACAGATTCCAAGAAATTCTCAAGAATTACATAGATCTAGAAGGAAAACTGCTTTCAAAATTTTGAGGAAAAGATAATTGATTTCAAAATTTTGGATCAAGTTTACTTAATTAAATGGATCCATCAAAACAAACAGAGATCAAGCTAATTATCATCTCTGAACAGATGTTCTAAAAACAATTCAACATCATAAACAAAAACAATCACTCATATGGAAAAAAAAAGCTGCAATTCATACCTGGCACTGGCATTTCTGCTGCTACTTCTACTGCTGCTGCTGCCACTGCTTTTTGAGCTTCCGCTATTACTACTTAATCCGGTACTTTCAGTGTCCCCTGTTTCTGCATATCTATTCTTCCACCATTCATTATCTACATTACTTTTTGCAGATCCATCAAAAAGTAGAGGTCTTGGTGATACTCTTCCGTCTCTCCCACTATTATTCCCCACTCCTAAGTTGCTCTTCTTCTTTTTCTTTTTCGATCCGAAAGAAATTGGAAATACCATTTTTAAAAGAAACCCGTCTCTATTATTATCTATACTTGAACTTCTATTAATTTGTACTTTTTTATCGTTCTTCTTCTTATTATCTGATCCTCTGATTATATTTTCTTCACTGTTTCTTTCAAGATTTAAACTTTCTTGTTTTTCTTTTTCCTGATCGACGATGTTCTGTTCCACAATATCTTTCAATGAAAGCTCATAACATCCTTCAGGCATTCTACTTACCATCTCCATTAACTCTTTTTGACCTCTAGCAATAGCTTGAGCTCTCGACGACGGAGATAAGCTCCGGTAATGATTTTGACGATGTTGAGGGCTTCGTGGTGGGCTTGTTCTCCATAGAGGAGGAGAACAAACGCCGGAATCGTCATCGTCGATGAGTTTTTTTTCAGCTAGGATTTCTCCCATATCATTCCAGTAACTCCGTTGCGTTTTTGTTTGGGGTTGTGGGAAGCCATAACCACCATTGTTGTAAAGGGTATAACTATCGGTAATTCGATTGGAAAAATGGGAATTCTTAGAAGGATCTAACATGGTTTTTAAATTTAAATGAATAGAAGAAGAGAAAAAGGACAGTGGAGGGTATTGTTTGTTAGTTGTTGTTGGTGGTGAGAGGTAGGAGAAGAGGCAAAATCACGAAACAAAAACAGAGACACTCACGGACCCCTTATTTTTTCCCTTTGTTTGCAATGGCCGAAGATCTTGTCATTTTCTTTGCAGCAAAGTCTTTAATGGTGAGTCATTAAATGTGGGACCCTTCTTAGGCTTAAAAAAGTCAAGCTCTTCTAGATGGTGGGGTGTGCTATGTGGGCTCCATTAACCCCCTCAGCACTCAAAATATTTTTCTTTTTAATTTTGGGTCTTTTGAGGAACTCTTAATTCTTCTATTTTTTTTAATTTTTTTATTAAACTAAAGATAAATATGCTTAAATGAGAAAGGATAGTGTTAATTAAATTACTTAATTGTGGGGAGATCAATAGAGTTAGTAAATAATCTGTTGCACGTTTAAAGAGAGTTCGATCTCGATCTTCACATTCGGATGTGTAAGTTATATTTATGCTAAAAATAATTAAGTTACTTAATCAACTTAATTTTCACAAATTTTGAATTTACTCTGTGTTTAATTTCTAATTTGTTCATTTACTCAGTTTTATTTTGATGTTTATATATATATATATATACTGCACCTTTTCAAATTCCTGTAGCTAATTAATCTCATGGATTAGTAATTAATTAAGTGAAAATAGGAAATGAGAAAGAATTAGTTTTATTAGGATGTATAAATTACGACTTCAGGTTTTGTAAACAAACTTTTATAAAGTGTACTTTTAAATTTCTTATAAGGTACAGAAAATTCATGAAATATAAAAAAAAAAAAATTGCCCATCTCAATTAAATAAAAGTCAAGCATGGAGAGAATTTCTCAATTCATGAAATTTACTGTTTTTTTCCTTTTAAATTTGGATATAATTATGTTTGCAAAGAAAAATATAGTGTGAACTAACCAATCAGCTATGCGATTTGTGGTTCGCAAAAATCACAAAACCATATGTTGCAGTTTGATGCAGACGGTTGACTGCTCTGTAGTTAGTTCAACTCGATAAATTATACTACATAAAATTTTATTTTTGAAATAAAAATTTCTCTATTTAAATTTAAATTAACTGTTAAATTTAAAATATTTATCTAAGTAAATTGTAAAAAATATTTACTTATGCGTGATACTTTCATACATCAATTCAATCAACTTTAAATATTTTTTAAAATTTTGACTATTTTACATTTTATCTATTTATGTATTATCTTAAATACCTTTATTTTCTTAGTTTTCATTGGGTTTACTACAAGCAAGTGGTTCTCACGGATGGAGTATTATTTTTATTAATTTTTCAAAATTCTATAATATATATGAAAATATAAATTTTAAAAAAATGATATTTGCTTTATTTGCTTGCTATATTAATCTTTTTTTTTTTTTTAAAGAAAAGGAAAGTGTATATATAATAAACAAATTATTATGATGTAATATCTCTATTTTTTTCAATTCTTTACCTTCACTTTTTACCAATACCAATACAGAAATAATAATAAACAATACTTAATCTTTTACAAAACTTACTTTTTCATCAATACCAATAAAGAAATAATAATAAACAATTATAAAATTTACTATAAATGTAAATATAAATAAAAAATAAAAAAAACTCGTAAAGAAAAATGTAAAGAACTCATGAAAATGGAAGTAGTAATATGAAAAATAAATTGAAAAATTTACAACCATACAAAGAATATTTGATTAGCAAAATAGATTTTTGTTTTGAATATGTGAATGGAAAAGAGTGTGATATCTACACCCGTGTAACTTGACTTTATGCGGTTGTCTTATATCAGAAATCTTCCACAAAAAGTCCGTGTCGACCGTTTGCCTCTTTTGAGGTAATTGTGCTTTTCTTTTCCGTTTGATTGATGTTATATTTTCTTGTAACCGGTCAAAATTTTAATTTTTAAAAATTATAAAAGTATTTTAAAAAGTTAAAAAATATCAATCGCAAAATCTAATACAATACAAGTTATTTAATGTTTACTAGACGGAAGACTAATAGGCAAAAGTGGGTCCAGCTTTCGATTCCAATATTTTTGCTCACATCGTTTTCTGTTCAGCTCTATCTTTGTTTCTTCCTCTCTTCTATCGTTGTTGATCGGAGTTTCAGATGTTCATTTGCTTTTCTGGGTTTTGATTTTTATAGCTTGAATATTCACAATCCTACTCCTTTCCAAGATTATGTCTGAAGCTATTCATATTCATATCAAAGAAGATGATATTGGCAGCGACAAGGCTCATGGCTCAACAAAAGGCTTTGATAATAAGGTTTAACCTTTTAAATATTGATAACAACAATGATTTGGATAGAATTATTGTGTAATTACTAACTGTTGTAGCTGTTTTCAAACAGGTCACTGCTCTGGAGCACGTAGTTCTAATTGCAAACTTCATTTTAGAGCTTCCATCAGCCGTTTTTGACCAGTTATCTTCTGTGCATAAGCTCCAATTTGCTTTAGTTAGTATGTTAATTTCTTTCACAGTTTTTACCATTTCAATCATTGAGCTAGTTTACAGGGGTAGGAAAGAGAAAGTTATTCTGAAAAGGAGAAG
>CATIWJ010025367.1:0-12865 GCA_949640765.1 Croton laevigatus
AATGGCATAATTTGAAGTAGGGGCAGAAGACAAAGTTATTCCCCTATTTGTTAAGAAACTTTAGGGATTAGAAGAAACCTAATTGGACTAGTAATAAAGAAGATACAACTGAAATAGTAATACGCGCGCAGGTTGAAATCTTGAACCAGGGCAGAACCGGACCTGTAACTTTAGCACATAATATGGGTATGTAATGGACATAATTAGATGTTATGATAAAAGACAATATTATACCTAAACATGTTAGCTAACTAGAGAATTAAGAACCACTTAATTTAGATATTAAATGAAGAAGTTATGATTAAACTACTAGGCTGTGCGCACATGAAATAAATAATTAGCAAGGGAAAATGAATGAACATTTGAGATGTTGTGTATGTTGATTATAGAAGTGTTTATTTTTTGTTTATATGAGGAGTGAGGGTATAAGGATAGATTGCCGAAGTGTTTGTGGAATTTTTATTGCAGGATCCCAGAATATAGTCGCAGGGACTATTCATTTAGTCGCTGTTACTATTTACGGACTGTCCATACGTAGCCGGAACTTTGGCGAAATTTCCATAAAATCGAGAGCGTAAAATGGCTAAGTATAGAGGGACCCCTAGAAATATTAGAAGTAAAGTCAATATAACTGGATAAAGAATAATTTAGTGACCGAATAAAAGTTAGATTATGAGACATAGACTGTAAATATAAATAAACGAAGTTAAAGTAAAAGAATAATAGAAAGATGTAAAAAGAAACATTAAAGAGATTATGTAACAAAATGAGAAATTAACTAGATTGTGATTTGTTAGAAAACAACAAAGGAATCTAGCTATGGGAAACGCGTAGGACAACGAGGGACGAATGCGACACGATATCAAGTTTGGTACTTTGCTTTTATCTAATGCATTTATATGTTTATATGCAATGATGGGAATATGAGATGCTTTGTATGCAATGATGTGCTATTGTTTGATACACGTACTATCTGGAAACAATTAATATGTTATATTGACTGAGTAAAAGTAAAGTACTCACTAAGCGTAATGCTTAGCAAGTTTAGTGTTTGCTAAACGTGTAGGATTACGGTAAGACGCAAAGACAACTAGAACAGTCAAACAAAGTCAGGCTCACTAGAGACACTTAGCATGGCATATGCCGCACAATAAAAGCTAGAAGTTAGAACAGACAACAGCATAAAGAAACAAAAAAAAATTCTCAGGTAATGTTCTGTATACCAGTAAACATCAGTATGTAGCACTTCTTCGGGGTCTACTACAAGGCCTAGAAGGGGTGTTACAACGTTTATATTCGATTTTCTTATTTCTCTGCTTACAACTCATGTATAATTCACGTATTTTCGTATTTCTCTTTTTATTTACTTTTCATTTACCATTTATCTACTTTTTTTATAATTTATTTACTTTTATTTACTTCGTATTGACCATATTTCTTCTTTTTTTGCTTTCCTTATTTATCTTTTATTTACCTCATATTTACCATTTTTTTGTCATTTATTTACCCTCTTTTGTGATATACTATTCTTGTAATTCCTTATTAATGGTCCCTTATTCCTGTCCATTCATTAGGCTACTTATACTTCTGGTGTTATCGAATTCCAGGATGTTACAGCAATTCTATCAAATTCCCTAAAAATATTTTTCTATGAATTTCTATAGGGCATTCCTTAACTACCTTCTTAGCTACTACTCCATCTCCTAATGGATTTTCCACTAATATTCCAGATTCATCTATTTCTACAGGCAAACCATTCAATTCCTCATGCAATAAGCTTATATACGAATTTGTTGATCCAGGGTCAATCAGAGCATATACAGGTTCATTAAATAGGGCAAGCGTACCTACTATAACTTCTGGAGCCTCCTCCTCCTCTCTTGCCTTCATTGCATAAACTCTTGCTAGTGCACTAGGTCCTGGCCGGTCTACAGTCTCCGATTGCGCACGTTGTAAGTTCTGGTTTCCACCGCGATCTCGTCCTCTACCACGACTAGTTGTAGGCTGTGACCTTTCCGTTGGTGCAGCAGCATTTTCTTGCAACTTTGGACAATTCCATCTAATATGTCCAATCTCACCGCATTCCCAACACCGACTAGACAAATACCGACATTCTTCACCGTGTCTTTTTCCACAGGTTTCACACTGCGGTTGAGAAGATTCCTCAAATCTAGTACTTTCGCCTATTGCTCCAATTCCTCTGCCATATCCAGGGTTGTTTCTTCCTCTGCCCCTGCCAGCTCCCCTTCCTGAATTTCTTTCAGAATTTAGAGTGCTTGCAACAGAGACTTGGGAATTAGCCCTTCTTGATTGCCCATAATTACCACTTCTAGCTCTCTTTCTTGAATACTGACTACTTCTAGCTCCCTGAGTATTTTCTCTTTTTTGTTGATTTCTTTGGCGGCGATTTCTCTAATTAGTCTGAACTCTTTCAACATCCAAGGCTTTGCTTACTGTCTTTGCAAAGTCGGTATATCCCAATACCACTATCTGTACTTGTAATTTGTCATCTAAGCCATCTAGAAACTTCTGACATCTCTCCTCTTCCGTTTCCACTAATTTGCTTCCACATTTACTAAGGCAGGTGAATTCGTTTTCATATCTAGCTACTGACATTCGACCCTACCTCAAATACACAAACTCATTTCTCCTTGTGTTGATATACGCATCTGTTATATATTTCTTCTTAAACTCACTCAGAAAGTACTCTTAAGTCCTAAGTTCTAGTGCTACCCTTTGCTGGGTAGTATCCCACCACATAAACGCTTGGTCTACCAATAAGGAAGTCTCACAAACTAGCCTTTCCTCATGAGTACACATAAGCTGATCTAAAGCTCTAATAGTACTATTCAACCAATACTTAGCTTCATTTGAGTTGTCTTCTCGACCAGCACTAAATTCTTTAGCCCCATATTTCCACAGCTTTTTAATTGGTGGTTTCCGTTCTCTTTCTACTACCGGTGGTGGTACCGGTATTGGCGCTGGTATTGGTGCTGGTGCGAGTGGTGGTGCTATCTGCTGAAGTGCGGTTGTTAATTGTCGCGGTAACTCATTTTGTCTTGGAGGAACAATTGGTGGGGTTTTTGATTTTGATTCTTGATTCCTTCTAGGTTCCACAGATCACAAGGCACGTGATTCAATTTCTTCTTCCATTGCTCGATGTGAATCGTGAGACATTCTACAAGATAGCATACAATGGCATTCATTTAGTTTCCAGTACGTTTATTTCTTATTTGGCATGTATGATAATTTATAATATATAAAACTTATAAAATTTAATAACATCATCTTTTATTTGTATAACAACAATCTTAAGCCCTTTTACACACACACACACACACATATATATATATTCGTAGCAAAACTTGAGCCTAAGTTACTACCTAAACCGCGGTACTACTTAGTTACATATTCACAAGGACCATTAGACTCTTTGCCTACATCCTGTGCCAATCTCGGGCATGTGGTAGGGAACCCGGGGGATAAGTGTCCGAATCCGAATCTATCCCCAACATATCCTTATTATCTGCTACAGCCCTTGACTCTTGATCCGTCATCTCCCTATCATTAGATTCTTGTATTTTTAACTCCCCTGATATACGCCTTACCCTCCTCTGAAGTTCCTCTACCTGAGTATTGACTATCCTTGTATAGGCATACGGTTATCAATAATGTCAAACTGATAATCCTTAACTGTTCGTTGTTGACTTACTTCCCCCTTCAGCTCTTCTACCTTGCGCTCTAACTCAGCTATCCTGTCTAATAAAAACTCATACCTATCTGGCTCTGGTGAACTGTCCTCCTCAGGATCACTCTCCACATAATCTTCAAGGTCAACCTCCCTCTTCTTAACAGGTACTGGGTTCTCTCGCACTCTACTACTTTCTGCTACCTTCTTACTCTCGAGTGGTAAGGGCATATCTCGCACTGCATAAACCTTCACTACTTTCTTACCCTTATCTGGTTGTCTATCTTTGTCTACCATTTCCTACAATACCCAATAATACTATTAGTTAATAACGACTTGCCATAACACAATGTAATATACCATCTCTTTTTTTTTAAACCAGAACCGTCTACCTATGCTCTCATACCACTAAATGTAACACCTCAAATCTAACCTACTTATAAGACAGACCGAGGTGCTACGATCATTTCACTCCGTTAACTACTAAGTATATATATATATATATACATCAGAGTACACTTATTTATTTTACAACATTTTAGATATTATTTTACACATGTAGAGAGTGTAGTATTTATTTTTATACATGCCAAATATTTACAAGACTTATGCCAAAATACGTATTGGGGAGATTCTCAGCGAATGCCACGAGCTTCTAGCTTCTATCTACTGACCTGCGAGTTACAAAAATAACTCACTGAGCAACCAATTACCCAGTGGGTACGAAACACACATATATATAAAGCAATATTTTCTAATGACAGTTGATGAATTCATTCCACAAAAATAGAGTTATTGACATTTTAAATCATGAAATCAACTTTGCAAAATCATAAATCAAGAGAAACAATTATTTATCATACATTATAAATTATCATTCGCTCTACTAGTATTATCGAACACTAAGGATAAGACTAGAGTTATAATTCGGATATAGATCGCTGCTATTCATGAATTGTTCATATTCATAGTTCAATTCGGATATAGATCGCAGCTATTCACGAATTGAATACATGTATAAATCTTTAAAGGAATCGTAGATCGCTGCTATGTCCATATATCAATTCATTTCTCATACTTCATTTAATTTCATTCACTGCGCAGGATTTTTCTAACCATATGTCGCGACATATTCTTATCTCTAAGTGAATTAAACCAAGTAGAGCTTTAACAATT
Source organism: Croton laevigatus (assembly GCA_949640765.1). NCBI lineage: Eukaryota > Viridiplantae > Streptophyta > Magnoliopsida > Malpighiales > Euphorbiaceae > Croton > Croton laevigatus. The sequence goes on from CATIWJ010025367.1 coordinate 4,865, forward strand.
GCAACTCACAATAATAATTTCTCAATAATCTTTCTCATTCAATTGAAATTTCCATTTTGCGAATAATTACAATTAATAATAAAATTAAATTCTCATGCTTCAAAAATAATAATCATTGAGAAATAAATAAATCTCACTTAAACATAATTCAATCAAAATAATATTGGAAATCTCATTTAAATATAATTCTACTTTTACTGTGCCGGTAACTTCACGCCTGTGAATATCGCTTCGGTATTAAGAATTAATCAAAAATCATTTTATAACTCGAACACACATTCGAGTTCTCCACAGAATCAATTATTCAATAAAATCAATTATTTAAAATGCAATTCAATAATTTAAAACAAAATCAGTTCGAATACTTTAAAAAAAAATAATAGTACCAAACCTGAAAAATTCTGCTATATGTTTAAGTGGAGGAGATCGGGACCCGTCGTGCAGTCAGTGGTTGCTAGAATCGCCAACGGGCTTCGTGGGCTTGGGTCTGAATGTGTCCAAAGCGCAGAGGAGTCGGGCGAGGAAGACGTGGAAAATTTCCAAACTGCTCCCTGAAGTTCCAGCCGCGCACCAGTAAATCCCTTCGTGTCCCCTTTTTAGCCCCTGAAGTTTATTTAGCATTTTAATTAAGTCCTTTAGCTTTATAAATCAGCCCCGAACTTTAATTATTTTGCAATTAGGTCCCTCTGAGTTATAATTTGATCCCAGAACTTAGATTGGCTTTTCAACTAGGTCCAAAATATATCAAAACAGGCCCTAAACTTTATTATTCAATGCGATTTAGTCCAACAAAATAATAATTAAGGGAAATTGAATTAATTATTCAAGTTCAAATATTCAAAGACTTAAATTAAAGTAAGTGAGCTAATTAAAAATACTTAATTATTATTTATAATACTTGAAAATATCAAATAGCGTGGAAATTGAAAGGATTTGCGCATAGGAATATTTTGCGGACGAATTGCCAGGTTCGGTACTTTATTTTTAGTATTCAAACTGAATTTGGTTTTACATGTTGATTTAAATTATTTTACTGAATTTAAATGACTGTTATTGTGGAAACTCAAATGTGTGTTTGAGTCGTATTATGATTTTTACTGAATTTTTGATACCGATGCGGTAACCGCGAACGCGATGTTACCGGTATGGTAAAAGCGGAATTGTGTTTAAATGAGATTTAAAGATTACCATTAGTGAATATTATTTTATTTGAAGCATGAGGAATTGAATTTAAATATTGATGAGCTTATGAATATATATACGATTTATGAATCGAAAAGGAAAATGATTGCAAAGTTGAGAAATGATTATAGTGATATGAAAATTATTTTGTGCTCTACTTGGTTAGAGGAATCCTAGAGATAAGAATATATCATGACATATGGTTGAAAAATTCTGCGCAGTGTGATATTGATGGATTGGGCATAGTTATGGCTACGACCACGATCTATGACCCACATGAGAAATTATTGATAAATGGGCATAGTTATGGTTACGACCACGATCTATGACCCGCATGAGATAATGTTGTCAAATGGCATAGTTATGGTTACGACCACGATCTATAACCAATTGAAACCTTTAGTCTTACTTTCAGAATCAGATAATACCAATAGAGCGAGCTATAATTTAGAATGTTTTAAATCTTTATTTGAAACCGAATTTATGATTTTATGAAGTTGATTTCCTGATTTGAAAGTTGTTGAAAATATGCATGTATGAAATGAATTCATCAACTACGTTTAAGTAATATATATATATATATATATATATATATATATATATATATATATATATATATATATATGTACCCACTAAGCATAGAGTTGCTCAGCGAGTTATTTTCGTAACTCGCAGGTCCATAGCTAAAAGTGAGTGAGATCTAGCATTCGTAGGAGCAGTTCCCCAATACAGCATTTTGGTATAAATATATTGTAGTTCGGAAAGGTTTGATGTACTATTAAATAGCTGTTATGTAATATATATATAAGCTAGCTTTGTATTAAATATGTTGTATTAGTTAAGATAGTAATGACACATTGTTAGCGTGCCTATTTATAAGAAAAATTTTATTAGCTTTATATTCTTCAAACATTGTGTGACAGTTGTTAGCGGCGCTGTGACACCTCAGATTGTCTTATTCGTAAGGCGGATTTGGGGTGTTACACCCTACATGCACATTGACTCTACCATTTATATCACTATGGTTACCCGTCTCTTCAGTACCTAAGTCTACTCTCTCATCCCTTTCTGGCCCATTCACAAACTCCCAATTACCATTCAACTCTCAATTATGAATATCATCTATATTAAAGGACCAGTCCCCCCGCCCCTCATCCTTATGCATGTCATCCACAGGCCCCTCATCCCCAAGCCCATCATCCCTAGGCCCCTCTTCCTAATGCACATTAATCACAGTATGCATGACTAAAGACCCAATTTTCCTATGACTCAAATGCATTTAAGGTTTAGTAGTTTTTATAACTAAGGGCACCTCTTTTACAAGCTCTTATAAGACAACCTTACCCTTTTGTGGAGTGGACAATTGGTCTGAAATTTTTTGAATTTCAGGTAAACCAATATGCTCAACATATAAATGTATTATACCATGTTCATGTCCTGCCCTAGACATTGTGGCAACATCTGTGTCAAACTGTAGAGTGTTCAAACCCTTATAAGAGGGTTCAACAGGTATCCACCAATGATACCTTACTAAACTTTCAATCCCTTTATCAGACATCAGTTTATCTAACCAACATATTGACATTCTATCATAATTTAGGTTATGCAAGACAAAACTCTCCTCCTCTCAATACACATACTGCCCTATCACACCACCATGGTGAACCACTAAGTCATAATCTAAAAACTCTTCAACTAAGCAGTATGCAAAAAATGAATACCATTTCAGACAATGGCAAACAAAAAAACAAAAAAAAAAATCTATCAGTATATCACAATCATAATTACACAATACATATTATTACTAAAAAACATAAAATAGAGCAGCAATTTATTCAATGTGATCCAAAATATAGCATTACCCAACAACAAATTCACATTTAAACAAAAATTAACCCTAAACCCTAACAGTTTTACCAAAAATTAAATTTTTATGAAATTTTAACTGATAACGATATGTACCTGGTGTTCTTGCCATTTCGGAGTTTAGAAACAAAATGCAATAGCTTTCTTCGATTCTGCTTCTTCTTACTGTGAACACTTCTATCAAATCTCTTCTCTTCCCAGAAAAAAGCCCTAAATCCCTTCCTACATCATACTATAATCCTTCGTCTTTCATTAGCTTTGTTTCCCGCTTTTCCCTTTGGTTTATAGTATTCGGTAACTGTACAGGTAGTTTTGGGCAGAGAGGCAAGAGTGAAGGGAAGAAAAGAGCTGACAGGACTTATTAATGCCATGTCAGAGCCACATGGGCAGGGAAACCGATTAGAAACTGGGAACTGGCTAAAACAAATTCTTTTGAAGTCCAACTATTTAGATGCAAGAAAATAAAGTTTAGGCACATCATGAAATACCCCCAAAGTTCAGGTACCATCGATGAAAATTACCCCGACAAAATGGGGTTGTGTGACAATTTTTTTTTTCTTCTTATTTCTTGGAATTATATGAATTTTCTTTATTTGAATCTACCAAAAATTTCAAATAAATTTAATTGTATATTTTAGTTTTAACCCCACACTTCAACATATCTATTTTATGTATGAAATTGACTGGGGAATATTGTAATTTGATTTTTGTTTTACTTAGAACTTATGGAGTAATAAAATCGTTCACATCCTTAGAGTATATTTTGCTATTTTTTGATTTTCTGCTAAATGAGGTTGAATTTCTTTTTCTTTTTATAGTTGAACTAGAGTCTGTGTATGTTAGTTTAATATGTAATTTGATTTTTGTTTTACTTAGAACTTATGGAGTAATAAAATCGTTCACATCCTTACAGTATGTTTTGCAGTTTTTTGATTTTCTACTAAATGAGACTGAATTTCTTTTTCTTTTTATATTTGAACTAGAGTCTGTGTAAGTTAGTTTAATATGTATCTAGAAGATTTTCGATTCTATAAAAAAAAAAATTAGATTTGAATTTGCGTTTTTTTTAACAAAATTTCAAATAGTAATTTTATAAGATTGTACACATTAGTTAGTTAGATTTACAAGGTATATTTGTTTATACGGTCGAAATTTTGTTCTAATTATGTGCTCGTCATGACTTTAGATTAATATTGGAAGTGATCCTTCAAGTTAATTGGTGGAACTTGCAAAAACTCAAGATGCAGATTTACGATAATTTCTGCTACATCAAGTTACTAAACAAAAGAATTTTGATACAACCAACCCAGCTAGAACATTGATCGAATACACAAAACAAAAAGACTAGTAAATACAGCTTATAATTTTGGCTTTTATGCAGAAAAAAAAAAAAAAAAAAAAAACCCTTAGCAACATTTATGGAAATACACTAACTAATTTTTATTCTTTAGCTGCTAGCGGCTTTCACTTGATCAAATAGTCCTGCCATAAGTTTAATCAGTGGAAAACGTAAAATGTAAAAACATTACTATATAAATTTAAAATTCATTTGTATTTACTTACTTGTATATCTGGATGGCCTTAGAATTAGTAGCAGAAACTTGGGAAAATTAGATTATCAAAATGATTTTGTTACAACCAACCTAGCCAGAATATTGATCAAACACATACGATACCAAACAACACTAAAAAACCTTAATTAGAAACATGCATGAAAGACAGTATCTCATTCTTATTCTGTAGCTGCCAACCACTTTCACTTGATCGAATTTCAGGTTCATAGTCCTGCCATACGCTACAAAACAACACTTGCAAATACTGCTTATAATGCAACAAAAACCTTAATTAGGAACATGCATGAAAGACACTATCTCATACATTGTCGTTTCCATTCATGATGGAGACATATTGTATGGCCCAATAAGGCCAGCGTCTAATTCTTTCCTCTATTCACACCTCGATCGAGTGCAACTCTGGTTCCTCCTCAGGAGCTCAGTGTGCACAAGCTTCAAAGTTTGAACCGAAGTGCTAATCAATATATGAGTTCGCCCGCTATTGGATTAGTTAAGGTCCCTAGAGTTTTTTCTTTTTCTTCTGCATGCTCAATTTTCAGTTCTTGATCAAGTTTTTTCTTAGAGACATTCTATCAAACAGGTGATGGATAATACAAAATCTTAGTGAAGTTTATATCTTTTGACGATTTAATTGAAATGGGTGTTTTTCGTTTGATAATTGAGTTGCTTTTTCCTTTTCGTATTTGTGTGTTGTGTGATTGTAGCAGCGGCTTTGCAACTAAGCTTGAGATCATTGCCTAATTGAGATGCGACTACAAGGTATTTATCCCAACAAAGGTTGGGGTTTTCCTGTGATCCTTTTTAACTTGTCGTGACTTTATCATCTGTGAAATAATTGGGCAGGCTCCTGTGCCAAAGATATTAAGGAATGGCAGAACAGTAAGAGTGATTACTGTTGGGACTGGAGGCTTGTATGACCAAAGAATTGTCAAAACCTGCCCAATGGCATCGAGTTGTGTGCACAATTATACACTTGGAGCTTATGTTGTTCAACAGTTTGCAAAAGAGTATGTATGATTTCTTAATTAAGTTCATTTTTCTTTTGCTGGGGTGGGAAAAAGTAGGGAATCTATTTTACGTGAAATTGGTCTTTGGCCTCATGAATGTATTTGTGTTGCAGTTCACCTGTTTTTCGATGAGGGTGACATTGAAACTAGAGTATACAATGATATTGTAAATGGTGAAATTTAAAGCATTCCAGAAACTTGGGTTTGCCGCGACTGTATGTCTCTTTGGTTATAGCACCTACTCTCTTTTGTTGTCTCTGTACTTTAATCCCATGGATTGTGCTTCTTTTAAAGATTTATTATGCTGCTCATTTTTTTTTTTTTGGTTCTGATTGGTTTATCTTTTTCCTGTTCTTAGTTGACATTACAATATATTTTCATTAACCTAAATGATATTCATATGTTCATTTCAGCCATTTGTAATCTTTTGCAAAAGTTTTCAACTGTTGTGTTTCTAGCGTAAAGACATTATACCTAACTCTTAAATACAACGAAAAGAATTCCCTAGTTACAATTTTATCTCACATTCATTTTGTTACTTGGTGATTTATAGTCTGTAAAAAGCCAATGATGAAGGTCTCCATATATTTTATATTTTATTGTAACCGAATGAAAGAGTATCCAAAGAGGAAGAAAAATTAGCTTTCGATGGTAAAACTCCCTTCAGCCTATTATTTTGGACACCTAAAACTCTAAATTGACTACAATTCTGCAAAGAAGTAATAAATTTCAAATCATAACCTTCTTTCGTTTCAAGATTACTTGCAGCCACATTGAAGGACCTAAATTGCTGTAGGTGTCCAAAGTGGACATCTATTTTTCCAGTTAAGCTACTTGGCCCTAAGTTGTCCTAGTCTGTAGCTTTATGTCCTCTTTCAATGACAACCAATGCGATGCACGTTCTATATGGACTAGGAGTAGGAGGACATTTAGTGCAATTGTTTCATGCATCTATAACTTAGGTGTTTGATATTTCATTAATTCTGCAGCTGATAGTTTATAGTGATGGGCCATGTGGTGGCAAACCTATATTAAACAAAATAAGTAATAAAGTCACTCTTATCCTTATAGTATGTTTTGCTGTTTTGTGATTTTCTACTAAATCAGGCTGAATTTTTTTTCCTTTTTAGAGTTGAACTAGAGTTTGTGCAAGTTAGTTTAGTTCGTATTAGAAGATTTTGGATTCTATAAAAAGCATAGAAGAATTTATATTTGACTTTGTATTTTATTTTAAAGAAATCTTCAAATAATCATTCATATAAGATTATGCACATTAGTTAATTAGATTTATAAGGTATGTTTGTTTATATTGTCAAAATTTCGTTTTAATTACATATTGGTCATGACCTTAGATTTAGATTGAGACAAGTTTAGAGGCATTATATATTGATATTGGAAGTGATACTTCAAGTTGGCGGAAACTTGCAAACAGTCGAAATGCAAATTTATTGATAATTTCTGCTAGATCAAGTTACTAAACTTATTATCAAAATGATTTTGATACAACAAACCTAGCTAGGACATTGATTGGACACACAAAACAAGACGACTTACAAATATAGCTTATAATTTATGCTTCAATACAATAAAAACTTTAGAAATATTCATGGAAATAGACTAACTATTTCTTATTCTTTAGCTGCTACCTGCTTTCAGTTGATCAAATTTGAGGTTCGTGGTCCTGCCATAAGTTTAATTAGTGGCTATAAATTGAAAATAAAAAAATGTAAATACATGACAATAAATTGAAATTTCATTTGTAGAAATTACTTGTATATCTGGATGGTCTTGTTCAAATACTTCGCAAGTAATTATTTCTAATCGCAACCAACTCATTAACTGCATCACTTATGTCCATTCGATCTCGTGGAGACTCTACAGAGCATGAAACTCCAACCTTAATCATGCCAATTAGGCATTCAACTTTGAGGTGATTGTTTATTGCACCTTCATCTTCTAGTACAAGATTGGGGTCTACAATCTCGGATACATTAATGGGTGATGCCATTTTAACGAAATTATGAAGGGTAAGATCTCCCACAAAAATTGTATCAGTAGGTTGTTTTCCTGTCACAATCTCCAATAAAAGAATCCCAAAACCATAAACATCTCCATTTGTAGATGCCTCGCTTCCAAACCCATATTCTAGAACAATGACAATTTCAAAAACCAAACATAGTAAGGAAACAATTTTGGTGGTGAACAAATAATTTGAACTCTACATTTATCATACAAAATGAAAATAATTACCTGGAGCTGTGTACCCAATTGTTCCTCTTACACCAAGAGAACTACTGTGAATTGAATTCATTTGCTCTTGAAGAAATTTTGCAAGACCAAAATCTCCAATATGTGCAATCATGTCATTATCA
>CATIWJ010025489.1:0-11761 GCA_949640765.1 Croton laevigatus
ATTTGTTTAATTGAATTGATTCTTATATTTTGAGTTGATGGCCTACTTGCAGGAAAGATGAAAATGAAATGATATGATAGATTAGCAATTGGTGTGGATGATCATGAGATAACGCTCGTCTTGTAACTGTAGGTTGGTTTGTGTTATTAATTAAAGATAAAGTTAGACAGCAATGATCTGTAATAAAATCAACGAGTCCCCATCACCATCACTTGCTTATACTTTAAGGATGGAGGGACCAACCCCGCTACATATTCATTGTTTTTTTCAAGTCCTTTGATAGTACGACAACGCCATGATATTGGCTAATTTGCATCAAAGGTACCTAACTTTGGTAATGTAACGTTTAGATACCTTAACTTTAATTTGTAACAAACACATATCCCTATTTTAATTTTTGTAACAATCAGGTATACCTAACCTGTTTTCAGGACACCAACACGTCATAAGGACTAAAATGTAGTTTTCTTTATCATCTTTTTCATTTGGTCATTAATTGCAGGAATGATCAAAGTAAAATTTACAACAAAAAAAAAATAATTTCCATTTCTCGCAAGGAAAGAAGCAAAAAAAAAAAAAATATATATATATATATATATATACACACACACAAAGAGCTTATCGCAAAGAATCAGAATGGTCTTATTTTTTACAATGACACATATTTTAGTCGAAAAAGGCTAAAAAGCAATTGCCAAATTTTTTGTTCATCACCATTAACGGCTACAACAAAATAGGCCAAGATTTATATTAAAACATTGGTCTTGGTCAGAATTCAAAATGTCATCTTCAGGATACAAAAAATGGATCAAAAAATAAATGTCCATTTGCTCTTTCCTCTGTTTTCTCTTCACTTTTTCTTTTTTTTTTTCAAGTTTTTAATTAAGTATTATAAATTAATAAATAATTATTTTAAGTTTGTGCAAATTAAGTTGTCCTAATGGCATGTATGTACTGACCATTTTTTTTTTCAACAAGCTTACAAATATTTTAAGTGTGAGAAAATTATGTGTCTTCCAATGATTATGTGTCTTTTTTTAATTAATAAGATTTTTAAATATAGTATTTTGGGAAAAAAGAAATTTTAAATCTTCAAAAAGTATGATTAATATATTTAATTGCATGTTATTTTAAAAAATTATTACATAAAAATAATTTATTTTTATCATAACCACTTGCTATAAAAAATAAACTACCAAAAGTCTCTAATTAGCTGTCCGGCGACTTTGAGCATATTTTTATCCACTTTCAGAAGTTTGATAATGACTTTGGGAACATATTTAGAATTCTTGGCCGGTTTCATTTCCATTTTCGGAGACCAAGAAAAATTTGGCCAATTGGCTTTTAGCATTTTCCAGCCAAATAGTGCATCATCCATAAAAAATAAGGTCATATATTGATTGCTCGCAATGAACTCTTGAATTTGGTATATTTTTTCCTCAATTCCTTGCTGAAAATGGAAATTAAACTTTTTAGTGGCAAATTTCAAGTTGGTGCTCCTATCAATGATGACCAAATGAAGAATATGGTAAAAAATTATATTTTGGTCCTTACAACTTGTTGGTGACCTAAAAACCAGATAAAGATACTTAATTGTTATAAAAATAAAAGTTAGGATATGTTTTTATTACCAATTAAAATTAGGATACATAAACGTTACATTGCTCAAACTTAGGGTATTGTTGGTGCAAATAAGCCCCATGGTATTCCAAAAGATATGCTAATTTTAGATTTTTTTTTTTAAAGAACTTTAATCCCGCTTGGAAGATGGTTTCGCAATGTCCTACATTTTCATTCTTATTATTAAAATTTTTTAATCATATGGATACTCATTTCATGTATTTGTATTTTCTTTTCATTAATTTTGATATATTTTAATTTTTTTTTTACTTTAGTATGAATATGATATATTTCAAGTTGTGTAAAATATTATCGATAAATTTAAAATGAATCTAATAAATACTTAAAAGTATGTTTAATATTAGTATAGATTGTAATTAATGTGTCAAGTAAAATAAAAGTAAATTAAAAGGTATAAACGATTACATATTCGAACATTTATTTAATTTAAAAAAAAAAAATCTTCAATGTAACGTATTCTATTCTCTATTTTTTTTAATCAGGCCCACAATACGATCAATCATATAATAATATTAATATGGACATTCTTTAGCAGGCCTTCTATTTATAGAAGTTCTACTAAACAATGTATATTAACACATCAGATTGACGATGAAATAAATATTTGCATTGGAGATAATTTTTAATAAATCTTTTCATTCCTAGATAGAAGCAATAAAATGTTCTTATAATACTTTTAACATAACTGGATGTTCTTCTATTTTAGTTTCACCCGTTAGGTTGACAAATCTTTGGTTAGTGGTTTAATTAATGAGAATGGATGAAATAGCAGTTTTTGAACTTAATGATTAGTAAATAATATAAAGTTTCATAAATTAACTAAATAGTATATTCTAGAATTTGAATTTTCTTTAACTCCAAGAATAAGCTATACTTATTATATGTGTTGGTCTCTTGTTAACTGGGGGAGGGGGAGAAGAGTGAATTAGTGGCTTCATAAAAATTTTAAGTGCAAAATTTGGTGGAAATTAAGAAGAAGGAATTTATAATGATTCGGCACTAACTCTTGCCTACGTCTACTTCTCCAATTCTCCCTAGTATCGGGTTCCACTAATCTCAAAAGATTACATTAGGTTTTGCATGTTAACCTCAAACTTGGAGTTTATAGCTCACTCCAGACTTTAGAATCACTCACTAGAGTTTAAAGCTCACTCTAAAAACTCAAAACTAACAAAGATTGAGTTTAATGCTCACCCAACTAACAAAACACTCACAATTGATTACAAAAGATTAAATAAAGATGAAATTAATGAGGTTGTTGAAAGTATTGATTTCAGTAGTTTTGTAACCTCATAAATTCTGTAGGAGTGAGTATTTATACACATAATCAATAAACTAGCCATTGGACTTGAGAATTAAAATTCCTCTCTAAGTTTCTTTGTCAGTGTCGCGAGTGTGACCCTTCTCGCGTGCGCGACACCTCACATGAGTTCCTCAATAGACTACAATGGATACTTGTTGCTTCAGCTTTTCATTTAATGCAATAGCCTTGAGTTCTGACTTTAGCTCCTGTCACAACCGCAAGGCATATGTCGCGTGCACGATGTGGCATTTAAGGCTTGTAATGGCTACTTGATGTTTCTGTCGTGTGCAAGATAATTGGTCTTAAGAGAAGCAGAGCCTAAAGGAAATTTTTTAGGGTTGAAGCGCGAGCACGACATATGGTCGTGAGAGAAGCAAAGCTAGCTGAAAATTTTTTAGAATTGAATCACCGCGCTCGCGACGTTTGTGCCAGATTAGGACTTTAGTTCTTTTTGCAGCTATTTTGACTTGGTTTACATGGGCTAGATTATAATTGGCTGAAACAACACTTAATAACTTAAAACCATATCAGTAACTTTACAATTTCAAGTATGTTTTTCAAATATTCAAAATTTGAAATTTTGGTACCTTAAGCACAAAAATCTCCCCCTTTTTGATTTTTTGATAAACTTATTTGAGTTGTGATAAATAACCAATAAAATGTAATTAACTTAAGTAAATATGTTAATGGTTATGTTTCAAGTTGATTTTGACAAGGTTTGTTTAATTTCAAAATTTAAATTTCAGGTTCTTACTCCCCTTTAATTTACGCACAACTTCAAAGTTCCCCCCTTTGTCAAAAACATTAAAATGATAATAAGATAGAGAAAGTCCACAAACAAGAGAAATTTCATTAATAAAAATGAAAAAAGTACAAAGCAAGGAAATATAAAGTCAAAATGCAACATAAAGAAGAGAAATAAGTTTGCCGAGCTTAATTAGCAATTATAATCCCTTTTCCTCTATGGTGAAGTTCAAATTAGTCATTTTAAGAAGAGGAGGAGAAGAAAGAGTCATCATTGGATGAGGAAGATGAAGAAAAGTGATTTGCAAGTGTTCAAGGACTTTTCCCATCATCTTTGCAAGTTTCTTGAGAAGCTTGCGGTCATTCTTCCTAAAAGAGGTTGGAGGAGAAGAAAATGAAGGTACTTCAATCCTTTGACATTTAGAATGACTCCTTAATGGTGGAGAAGGAGGAGCCCTTTGACCACCACTAAAGGATTTGTTGCCTAGGTATGCATTTGAACCAATGGCAATGATTTTTGAATCAAGAAAAGATAAGGAAAGGTGAATTTGTTGTTGTAAACAATCTTCTCATCTTATTCACAAAAAGAATTAATTCTCACATCATCCAAGTCAGCCACTCTTGAGGCTAAGAAAGTGAGAAGGGAAGAAACATTTGGGCTTTTTGATTTGAATTTTTGAATGTCTAGAAATGAGCCATAAAAATAGTTGTGCCACAATAAGAAATAGAAATGTGAGAACAATGAAGAAGAAAATGATCTTTTTGGGATATCTTATTTAACCCTTTCTTAGTTGAAATTGAGTTGCTAATTACTTGATGTAAAAGCCAAAGGGAAAGAGTTTTTAGGACTGTTGCCTTGGCGTATTTAGAGTCATGCACTTGGTCAGCTAAAATTGCTTGCCAAGTGGAGTTAAGCTTATTTAAGGGAATATCATTATAATTAGTGAGATGAACAAGGGATAAGTTAAAAATGTCGGCAATTTTTGCCCTAAATAGAGTGTAGGAGGTCCTGAAAATAGGGACAGTAATGGAAGAAACAGTTGTTGGTTTATGATGTTTATTTAGGTTATGGGTTGGATGAAGAGTGGCTAACATTTCACATGTTAGGATTTTGAGACCCATTATGGAAATAGAGGAGACGAAGAGAAGATAAGATTGAGCGAGAGGACTTTTTACCTCATCACAAACTCCTAATGACACCAAAGAATCTTTATGTAAAGCCCTTATGCTCAAGAATTTTTTGTTAAATTATTTTTGGAAGACTTTATATTGGTGAGGAGTAAAGGTATTAGGACCATGATTTGAGAAGTCTAGGGGTTCCTAGATTCTTGGTTCTAGGCATGATTGCTAAGGAGATTTGACGTAAAATTTGAGAAAAGATTGAAGATTACTTGATTTTTTTGAAGATATAGGAGAGAAAAGTTTGTAAAGTGATTAAATAGTGATAACAAAAGATTTTATGGAGAAAAACTAAGAAAAGAGGCGTTGGAAACGGTCTTTTGGAGTTAAAATTGGTTTTAATGTAGAAAATGACAAAATTAAAAACCAGACAATTGTCACACGCGTGAGGATTGGTCGCGCTCATGATGCCTCACAGTAAAACCAACAGATACTTTTCAACAGTCAAAACAATTAATTCTTTACGATTGTGACTGTTTCGTCAACAACGGTAAAAAATTGAAAGGGTGTCGCGCACTAGACAGCCACAATAGAATGAAAACAATTTTGATACCAGGGGGTTGTGAGCGAGACAGTTTGTCTCGAACGCGATAGAGGAGAGAATTCCAAATTTTGCAAACAAATGGGGTGTCGCATGCGCGACTATAGTGTCTCGTCCGTGACATAAAAGCAGATAAAAAATTGCAGCATAAAGATCACAGAGGGATTTTGGAAAAATAATTTGTGTAACAATTTTTGCATTCAAAATTATAGTATAAATGCACGAGCATGCCAGAGATATATAAATTTTTTAAAAAAGAGAGTTAAAAAGATGTACCATTGATTATTCCTAATCTTAGAATGATTGAGTTCAATTTCTCCTCATTTAGCAGTTTGGTGAAGATATCCATTAGTTAATTTTGAGTCTCCACAAACTCCAGGCATACATTTCCATTTTATACATAATCTCTAAGAAAATAATGTCTAATATCTATATGATTATTTCTAGAATGATTTATGAGATTCTTAGAAATATTGAAGGCGCTAGTGTTATCATACCTAATGGAGATTTAGTTTTGTTCTATGCCAAAATCATGCAATTGTTGCTTAATCCATAAGATTCGTGCACAACAAGCACCGGCGGCCACATACTTCGCTTTTGCAATGGAAAGGGCCACATACACTTTTTCTTGTTAAACCAAGAGACTAAGCATTCACCTAGGAGATGGCATATTTCGGAGGTACATTTTTTTTTATCAAAAAAGCTACCGACATATTCTGCATCAGAATAGCCAACTAGGTCAATGCATTTATTTCTAGGATACCATAAACCTAAATGCAATGTACCACATAAGTATTTCAAAATTCTTTTGACTGTATGTAAATGACTCTCTTTTAGACATGTTTGAAATGTGCACACAAGCAAACACTAAATATAATATTGGGTCTAGAGGTGATAAGGTAAAGTAAGGATCCAAATCATACCTCTATGTAGCTTTCGCTAATTGGCATACCCGACTCATCCAAGTTGAGTTTAGTAGTGGTGCTCATTAGAGCCTTGCTACTTTTGGAGCCTTTCATCCTAAACTTCTTGAGGAGTTCCTTTGTGTACTTTCCTTAGTTGATGAATATCACATCTTTGGTTTGCTTTATTTGAAGCCCTATAAAGAATTTGAGTTCACTCATAAGGCTCATCTTAAATTTACTAGTCATTTGAGTGCTAAAAGACTCACAGAAAGAATGGTTAGTACCACTAAATATTATATCATCAACATATATTTGCACAACAAGTAAGTCATTTCCATGCTTATGCACAAAAAGTGTAGTATCAATTTTGCCTTTTTCAAAACTATTTTTAATAAAAAAAATGAATTAAGCCATTCATACCAAGCTCTAGGAGCTTAGTTAAGATCATAAAGTATTTTTTCTCGTTTGAAAGCATGATTTGGGAATTTGTGATGTTGAAAACGAGGGAGGGGGAAAGGGGTTGTTGTTCAACATACACCTATTCCTCAATAAAACCATTTAAAAATGTACTTTTGACATCAATTTGAAATTCATGTGACATGCAAATGTAAGTAAAATTCTAACGGCTTCTAATCTAGTAACGGGAGCCAATGTTTCATCAAAGTCAATGCCATCTTTTTTATTGTAGCCCTTAGCAACTAACCTAGCTTTGTTTCTAATAATTGTACATTTTTCATATAATTTGTTCCTAAACGACCATTTGGTACCAATTATAGAATGGCTAAAAGGTTTTGGAACTAGTTTCCAAATCTTATTTTTCTTAAATTAAGTTCCTATTGCATAGTAAGGGTCCAATTTTTATCACTTAATGCCTCTTCAACGGTCTTAGGCTTAATTTGAGATATAAATGCTAAATAATTGAAAGAGTTGAGTTTGGAGCTAGTACTTACACCCTTGGATACTTCATCAATGATTTGCTCCTTGGGGTGATCCTTCTTGAATTGCTAATTCTTAGACAACTCCTTGTATGCATCATTTCTAGCTTCTTGCACCACATTGTTTGGGTTCCGTCTTAACATCAATAACTTTTTTTTTCTTTGTTCTCACTTAGATCTTGTTGTTGATGTGAGGCTTGAGGTTGGACTTCATCTAATGAAAGTTTCTTAATTTCACCTACAAAATAGAAAAAAGAAAACACATTTCCCTAAATCAAAGAGATTACTTTCATAAAAAATTGAATGCATAGATTTTTCAACTATCATAAAACTTTTGTTGAAGATCCTATAGAACTTGCTATTGGAGGTATAACCCAAAAAAATTCCCTCATCTGATTTGGATGAGAATTTTTTAAGATTGTCATTAGTATTAATATGTAGCATTTGCAACCAAATACTCTAATATGAGATACATTAAGTTTCTTATTTTTTCATAGCTCATAAGAAGTTTTATTTAAAATTTTTCTTTTGTAAATACGGTTTATAATGAAACAAGTAGCACCAAAAGCATCTGCCCACAAATATTTTGGCAAATAATATTCATTTAGCATAGTTGTTATTTCATCTTTTGACAATACCATTTTATTAGGGAGTTCTGGGGGAAGAAAAAATATGTGTGATGCCATGCTCATCACAAAAAGATTTAAAAAGTTCATTTTCAAATTTTCTCCCATGGTCACTCATAGTAGTTGAAACACAATAAATTTTTTGATTTGAAACACTTTTTATAAAAGCTTTAAAAGCATCAAAAGTTTCAATTTTTTGAGCTAAAAAAAAGACCTAAGCAAACCTAGAGTATTACTCTACAAGTACAAATACATAATGCCTATCTCCTAAATTAGCAAACCTAGTAGGTCCAACTAAGTTTATATGGATAAGTTGAAGAGGCTTTGATATACTTACTTGATTCTTGGACTTAAAGGAGGATTGATGTTATTTCCTCACTTGACAAGCTTTGCACACCTTGTCTCTTTGAAATTTGATTTGGGGCAAGTCTTCCACCAAATCCTTATTCTTGAAATGCTCCAATGTGTCCATGCTAGCATAGCATAACCTTCTATGCTATGTCTAAGAATCTACATTAAAGAGGCTAAATAAGATCCTTTCTCATTAGTAGTAAAGTTCAAATTGATAATATAAATATTCTCTACTCTTTGCCCAAAAAGCACTATTGGATTGTCTTTCACTTTTATAATAATGCATTGTGTAGAGTCAAAGGTAACTCTATAACCCATATCATAAATTTTGCTTACATTAATAGATTATGTTTAAGGCCATTTACTAAGAAAACATAATCAAATTTAGAACTCTTACCAATCTCACCAATGCCAATAATTTTATCAGTGTCATTGTTGCCAAAGGTGATGTCTTCACCCTCTATTGGATCTAACTTGGTGAATAGCTTTTTTTCACCGCTCATATGCCTTGAGCAACCACTATCCATCACCCACTTGTTGTTCTCCATAGAGCTTTTTAGGCCTACCTATAAAAAAAAAATCACTTAACTTTATATACCCAAACATATTTGGGTCCTTAGAGGTTAGCAATTTGGTCTATGGGACCGATTTCAAATGCACCTTACGAATGAAACAATATGTGTTCCTATGTCCATATTTTATGTAATAATAACATTATTTTTTAAATCTTCTATATAATGTATGATTAGGTTTTCTTCTTCGAAACCTAGATTTGGGAACAAAAGATTTGGAGCATTCTCCAACCTTACCATGCTTGTTCCCATAAGTATACTGCACATATTTCTCCTTTGAATGCTCAACCAATGAAGCTTTTCTTTTATCCCTTTTAGGGATATAAAGTTTACTAGTATGCATACAATTGTTAGTTACTTTCTTAATTAACTCAACTTGAGGAGATGGAGATAAAGGGACAAACTAGGTTTCTCTAGAGATTTGGCCCATGGTATAGCCTATACCTCTAGTATCATTGTGACCTTTAGAGTTTTTTAGAGCATTATTAATTACTCGATTTCTTTCATAACTACTAATGAGATCCTTCAATATCTTGTTCTCCGACAACACATTTGAACATTCAACAACATTTTATTTTAACTTTTCAATTTCTTTATTGTTGGTCCCTTGGCAACTAAGATGGGGGTGAATTAGTGGTTTTTTAAAATTCTTAAACAAAAATTTGGTGGTATGAAAAGAAAGGATTTATAGTGGTTCAGCTATAATCTCGAGTCTACGTCCACTTCTCCAATCCTAGAAAGGAATTGGGTTCCACTAAGCACCAATGGCAATTACAAGAGAGGTTTTGCAAGTTCATCTTAAAACTTAGTGTTTATAGCTAACACCAAACTTTACAGAAGGATAATGAGTTTATAGCTCACTCGGAACTAAAATAGAACAACAAAGATGTTGGTTTTAAGGATAACCCAACAAACACTAACCATACAAAGTAAATTTGTGTAAAATGTAGAGAAAAAATGAAGTATATAGAGTGTAGAAGTCGTGTATTTTTTATCTCAGTGTATGTGAGGGTATTTATAGAAGAAATTTAAAGATTAGCCATTTGGAGCGTCAAGGAAATCAAGTTGTCTGAAATTCAGCAGGGTCGTGACCGAGACAAGTTCGTCGAGACCGCGACTCGCCGCTTGGAGCGTCAGACAATGGCCCCAAATGATTTTTCGTAGGCCCGACATCATCTTAGTATTTGAGTAGACTGACTTTTGTCGGGTCGCGACCGAGACATACCGGTAGCAACCGAGACTAGCTAAGTGGCACCAACTGGTATTTTTGAAAGTAGCGGACGAGACTAGTGAGAGACATGGAGTCTCGACCGAGACCCATTAGTAGCAACCGAGACGCTTGTGCTGAGGCTGAGTAGCGACCGAGACCAGGTCGAGACACAGGAGTCTCGACCACTCCAGAAGTTTCACTAAGTTTTTTATCTGATGAGTCGTGACCGCGATACATGTGCTGAGGTTGGGTCTCGACGGAAACATATGAGTCGCGACCACTCTGATGACTTGAAGAGAATTTTTCTTTGTTGAGTCGCGATCGAGACTCTTTGGTAGCGACCGCGACCCAGTTGCAGTATTGTTATTCTGTTGTTTTTTACTTTGATTTTGACTTAGATTGTCTTGTTATGACAGTATTCAATTGATAACACATTAAAACACTTAAAACATCATTAGTAACTTCACAACATCAAGTATAAATTGGTCAAACAATCAAAACAAGGGATTTTGGAACTTAGGCACAACAATTATAAAAAGAATAATATTTAACGTTTTAACTAGTCAAATCACTAACTATTACCGAAACCACTATTGCATGTTTAAGAAATATGAGTAGATATCAGGTTTAATATTTTTTAATAAAGTAAATAGCAGTTTTTTTAAAATTAAATAAATAGTAGCTTTTTAAATTAAATAAAGTTATTATTTTGTCTAAATTATAAAGTCACACTTAAACTTTTATGATTTTTCCGAATGGAATGTCCAATTTTGTGTAACATTCTAAATTTTAAAATGTTGATTTTAATTAATAAAGGATTATTTTGGAAATAAAATTTAGTTTGAAAATATGTTTGGGTAATTTTCAAATATCGATTTTTAAATTGAAGTGACTAAAACGGAAACAAAATTTATTTTGTGTATTATTTTGAAAATTTTAAACCATGGGTATTCTAGTCAATAATAAAACATATAATGGGTATTATAGTCAAATTTCTTTATGTAAATTTATTAAACAGTGGAGGATATTTTGGTATTTTTACCTAAAGGATATTTAAACTATTATTATTATTATTAATAAAAAAAAAAAGTAAAGAAATGGGTAAAGAACCCGATTTTTTTTCCTTCCCTCCCTTATTCTTCTTCATTTTCTTCACTATTCCCGCACGTCTTCACCAGCAGCACCAGTAGCGCCGCCGCTGCTACCAGCCACCGCTGCATCACGGCTCCGCCGCCACAACACAGCACCACCGTTACCCCTATAGCCGCTGCTACCCTCTTTTCCTTCATTTTCTTCTTTCTTTTCCGATGTTGAAAGAAATCAGAGGAGAGAGAGAGAGAGAGAGAGAGTCGCAGGACTGTCGGTGCCATTTTCGGCAGCTCCAGTGGTCTGATGGTCATTTTGAGGTTAGATTTGGACTCCTCTCCCTTCAAGCTTTCCGATGGTGGTACCCTTGTCGCCGATCTATAGCCCGAACGAAATTCATGTACAAACTTCCGATGCGTTTTCCGGCGAGACCAGTGATCGTCCGGCGACTTTGAGGTCAGATTTAGACTCCTCATGGTCTGAGCTTTCCATTGATGTGAATATCTTTACCAGAAAATACGTATACTAGTGACCAAAGAAGAAACGGTGACATTGTTCACCGACCGGACTGTCGACGCGTATTTCGGTGTCTTCTGGTGGTCGGACGGTGAATCTAACGGTATATTCTAACTCATCTCTTCGTAAGCTTTCGATTGATGTAAATTTTA
>CATIWJ010025511.1:0-12111 GCA_949640765.1 Croton laevigatus
ATATATATATATATATATATATATATATATATATATATATATATATATATATATATATATTTATTTATTTATTTATTTATTTATTTATTTATTTATTTATTTTAGCCAAGAGATTTTCTATTATATCTTCAAATGCTATAACTTTTGTACACCGAAGCATCAGTGTCATCTCACAAATTTGACAGGCAATATGCAAAATATCAAAATGTTCTGTTTACACAGACTGTTCAACAGCTCAACGAGGCATCATTCAGTTGCAAGTGTACCCGCAATGCTTTAAAAGTTAGGGTTCAAATTGACTCCTAATAAAATTTTTTTAAAAAAAAATTAACTTAAATTCTTATCAATAGTTAGCAAGTATTTTACACCAATGAAAAATCAAAATCTTGTATCTTCAAAAAGAAAAAAATCAAATCAAATCTTGTTTTACCAAATAATTTTCTTTTCTTCCCCAGAAAAAAAAAAATCTTTCAAAACCCATCAATAATAGCCTTCATTAACCTATAATTTTCCACAAGAAGATTAGGAAAAATGTAACTGCAAGTGTAACGTACGGTCCTATTCTTGTGTAATAAATTTTGTCAGTACTCGTCTAAATTATTGCCTCGAAGAAATTCTTAAGTAGACCCAGTCTACTATAACATCGGTAGAGCAATCCACTAGGATAATAACAAGTAAGCAAAATTAATTAAGAGACCAATAACGTAATAGACCTGATCTACCTAAAAATTTCTCCAAAAAATTTTGTTTTATCTAATAAATTTTACACCAAATATGGTTAATTGTAAATTAATTATTATTATTCACAAAAAATAAATTTAATTAATTATTATCGATAATAAAATGTACAAACCTGGTAAGGGAATTTTCCCTTGTAATCGTAGTTGGAAATCTTTTGTACTCCGAACAAGAAAATTCAAAGCATGTGTTGTACGAAAAATAATGCTTGGAATCTTCCAATTACAAGCTCCTGCTTCAGCAAAATATGCAAGTTCATCATAAATAATACAACCAATTCTTTCATTTTCTTGAATCATCTTCCGAATTTGATCTTCAAAAGGGGTTTCAGACATAGCATTTAGATTCAAAACAAGCGCAGTTTTGTCTGGAGAAGAGGTTTCGGCCTCCGATAACCCGTCTTCAATAGATAGAAAGTTAAAATCTGGAAGGTTTTTAGGGTTTGGAGCATTGAAAGAAGTGTGAATAATTGTGATGGAGAAGCCATTTGAGTGAAGAACTGAAGCTAATTCAAGCATTGGATTTATGTGGCCGTGGAGTGGACATGGCACTAGCACCACTTGCTCTCTCATGGTTTTTCTGTACCTTACTCAAATTATTGTACCTATTTATAGGACAATATTTGCTAATAATGATAATTATTATTAGTATTATTTTGGATTGGTTTATTTTTATTTGATAAAAATATATTTTCACTAATGTTATTTGGTTATATTTTAAGGCGCAAAAATAATAATTTCAGCCTTATTTTTTATAATACTCTCCAATTTTACCCTAATATTAACTGTCAATTTCACCAAATACGTAAACTTTTATTACTAATTTTGTGGGTAATTTTTAACCATGATCTCTGAATATTGGTCTTTATAATTAGAATGGGATCAAACTTCAATTTCTCACCTGTATGACCTTAACTTAAATTTTCTTTCACGGGTGGATCTTTTAGCCGCAAGACCAATTTTCCGTCCGGCGAGCTTCTATGTGGATTCTAACGTGTCAACATTAAAGACCCACAAAGGACCCAAGTGAAAAACTTATGGAACTTCTAAGACTAAGATATAGTTTTACTTTAAAGTTCATCTTTTTCCCTTGACGATGACATCTTAAAAACTGAATGCTTGAAAAGGTTTTTTAATGCGAATAGGATTTTTATCAAAAAAAAAAACCTAGCTGCCAGCCCTCCTTGCAACATCGTTTGAGCACTGCCATCGAGATGATCAGCCAGCCATACCATGGCCACCCCATTGCTGGAAGCTTCGTCATCCACCCGAAATCAAATGACCGTTGTGTGCTTTTATTTCAAGGGATATAAAATAATTCCACTAAATTGAAGAAGTATAATTTACATTGATTAGCATCAAGAAATTTCAGCAATTAAATACTCCCACCCTTTTGCATAATCTGCTTTTCATAAGGATTAGTATTATAAAAAAAGAAAATTAAGGATGAAATAATAATAATAATAATAATAATATTTCCTTTATTTATTTACTTATTTCTTGATGTGTGTAATTGTAATAGTGACCGCAAACAGACCAAAAACAATTATAGAAACGGAAATAGCAGAGTCATATCAAAGTTAAGCAATCCCATCTTTACATTTTCTAAAGACTAAAGTTGATACTTTTTTTTTTTTTTTTCCTTTTACATAGGCATTACACACGCACCATACTCGCACATTTAAAAAAGAAGGAATATTTTTGCTGCAAGAAAGCCTCAAACCTGATCTGCTTGCGTTATTGCCGATGTCTTTCACCATCTCAACTATCCCCACTCTCCGATACTTGATAGCTTTGAATTTTATGCAAGTTTCAAGAAGAAATCACGTGATCATAAATTCGTCTTTATTTATTTTTGTAAGTAACGTAATTGAATTGTATGTCATTTGTTTTGTCCATATGTATACATTTAGACTGGGTTGGGGTTATTTTCCAACTGCCTATGACGTATAATTTAACATTTTTCTGCAGTTTTGCTACAGTATGAATATACTAAGATCGGATGAGATTAGCCCAAGAGGTTAACGCATTATCACCTGATGCTAAAGTGTCCAAGTTCAAATCTTCCTATGCGCCTCTCCTAATTGTAACTATGTAAAAATAAATAAATAAAAAAAATATACTACTACGAGGTGAAATTTTGGTAATCTTATCAGAGACTGCAGAAGTATAATGGGTAATACGATCGAAAATATAAGATATATATATAAAATAATAGATGTGAAATAAGTAAAGCCACAACATCTAATTTATAATATGAATTAATAGAGTGGTAAAAAAAAAAATTAATAGAGAATGCTTAAACAATAAGCTTAATATGATATGTGTATATTATATTGTGTTGTTATATAAATGGATACATTATTATTATATATATAATAATTTTTCATATAAAAATAAGAGAGGTCGTAAATTCAGTTTATTCTGAGCCTTAAATTTTACTATATTTAATAGTTTTTACTATTTCTAATATTAGTGTTTGGTTAACTTTCTCTTAGCCTAAGATTATTACATTGCAAAATTAACTTCTCACAAACTTGTACCGATAACATTTTTTACCGAACAAAATTACTAATCTATAACTGAATTATCGAAATTTTAACATTCCATTTTCATATAATATCAAAACAATTTTGTTTTATTGTTACCACATATTATTATAATATCAAAATATCGTTGTTTTACCCTTTAAATTGGTTTCTTAAAAAATATAGATAATTACCAATTTTCTTAACCCTTTATCAATCCCGATGTTGATTTAACAAAGGCGAATACCGAAATAATAAAACCATCGCTAAAGTTTAGTTATCAAAGTTTTTTAATGAATCATTTTAGTTTTGTGAAGGAGGCTTCGAGTAGTGGTAGAGCTTAGTAAAGTGGAGGCAAAGCTCCTGGATTCAAGCCCCATTTCAAATAATTTATCCTTCTCTTAGGTGCGTACGTAAAAATGCTTATATTAAAAAAAGAGAATCAATTCGGTTTTTGGTAATTATCGAAAAGTACTCACCTCTAGTACAAGGTTGGGTCCAACTTTGATTAGAAACTAACTAAAGAAATATTTGTAAATTGTATTTTTTAAATTAGTTGCAGATCATATTAACATATTAAATTGAAAATCTATGTGCTATTTGAATCATATTAGTAGGTCTGAAAGCTTGTGATACAACTCTAAATACTACTCCCTCCGTTCAATTTATATAGAGAAAGTTGACTTTTTTTGTTATGTGTTTGACTTTATATTTTGAGATTAACCATTTGTTAATAGTATATCATTGTCAATTAATAGAAAAATGTCATACAAATAAAAAAAAATTAATGGGTTAACATATTGAAATAGCAAATAATTGGTTCAAAATATGGAGTCAAACACATAACAAAAAAAGACTAGACACAAATCATTTCCTAATATTGATTTGTTTGTTTACATTTTGTTAAGATGGATGTGTGGCCATACAAGGTTGGATAAAATCAAGAATGCTCATATTCGAGAGAAAGTTCACGTAGCGGAAATTAGTGATAAAGTGCAAAAAGGTAGACTTAGATGGTATGGTCATGTTCTACGGAGGCCCCCGCATGCGGCAGTGCGTAAATGTGAGAATTTGGTAGTCGAGGGGGCCAAGAGGGGTAGAGGAAGACCTAAGACTATATGGAAAGAAGTAATAGCTAGTGATCTACGAGCCTTGAATATCGAGGCGGATTTGATTCATAACAGGCTTGAATGGAGACGTAAAATCCATGTCGTGGATAATATCTAAGGATCGTGTTAAATGCTCTTGTATTTCTTAGGCTTTCTTCTTTAATATCTGTTTGGAGAGCTTAACCGTTAGAGGATCCATACAGCTGACCCCAACTTGTTTGGGACTAAGGCTTGTTGTTATTGTTGTTCTTGTTAAGTTTCGAAAAGGATGAGTAACGAACTCAATTTTGACTTACATGATTTATTTTTTATCAGCAAAGGTAATAATTTATTATTTTAATTTTTAATCTAAGAAAACTTAACTTAATCTTTGTATTCCAATCCTTCTCAATAACTTCCATAGTTTGACTTAACTGAGATTTTCTTTTTTTTTTTTTTAAATTGAAAATTAGGAGATCAAAACCCTAGTCCATTACCATGGTCTTAAATATACTTATCATTATGCTGCTATATTAATTAACTGAGAATGTTAATTAATAATTATACTATATTATCTATATTCAATAATTAATTTATCATATTAGTGGTTTATTTATTATTTTGCTCCTTCACTTTTCTAAAACATAAAGTGCGCAGTTTTTATTTTTTAAAAATTTTCATGTATCTTATTATCAAACTATTAATTAATTAATCTAATTAATATTTGAATTATAATGAAACATATAATTTCAAATTATATTGTATTATAAATATTATTTTAAGAGAAATTTATAAAAACCTCCCTATATTTTATCTCAACCTACATTTTCCTTCCTGTCTTTGTTTTTTTGACAAAAACCTCCCTACGTTATGATTCTTTTGACAAAAATACCCTTCTCTCTATTTTTTCTATTAAAATAACGATAGAAGAACCAACATATAATTTTATAAGCCCTTTAAAATAACTAAAAACATGAGGGACTGTTTGGAAAGTGTCCTATCTTCTTCCTCTCCTAGCTTATCAGTCCAAGACTCCATCTTCACAACCGGCCGGAAACTGTGTTCGTTTTTATTGTTAAGATATACAAATATGATTTTTTATTGAAATTAAATATAGCGCTAGTTCTTGAAATTCTTGGGTTTTATATGAATTCCACTTAATAGAAAACAGAATGTGTGTAATTTGTTTGAAATTAAATACAGGAAAGCAAGCTTTTGAAATTCTTGGGTTTTATGTGGAACCCACTTTCATGGGTGATGGAAGCAGCTGCTGTAATGGCTATTGCATTAGCTAATGGAGGAGTAAGTGATCAATTTCTGTCTTAATTTTGGGTAAATTATTAAGCAACTCATAATAACAAAAAAATTGAAAATGCAGGGCGAGCCACCAGATTGGCAAGATTTTGTGCGCATTGTAACTTTGCTTATTATAAATTCAACTATTAGTTTCATCGAAGAAAACAGCAGGCAATACTGTAGCTGCTCTATTGGTCGGTCTTGCTCCTAAAACCAAAGTGTTAAGGGATGAAAGATGGGCTGAACAAGAAGCAGAAATTTTGGTACCTGGGACATTGTTCCAGCAGATGCTTGTCTACTAGAAGGAGATCCTTTAAAGATCGATCAATCTGCACTTACCGGAGAATCTTTGACGTATTTTTTGGGTCTACTTGCAAACAAGGAGAGATTGAAGCAGTAGTAATTGCAACCGGAGTTCATACATTTGTCGGTAAAGCTGATTATTTGGTTGATAGTACTAAATCGAAAGAAAAGATACAGAAAATTGAGAGAAAAGAGCAGAGTTGGAGTTTTCAAAATTGAAAATGAAGCGGTAGAGAAACAGTTTTCCGGCCGGTGGTGAAGGGTGGAGCGCTGGTTGGTGGCTAGGGGAGGAAGAATATAAGAAATTTTTAAAACAGTCCCTCATTTCTTTGATTTTTTTAAAACAGTTCGTAAAATTATATTTTACTCATTCTACCGTTATTTTAACAGAAAATAGATAGAATGATATTTTTATCAACGGAATCATAAGATAAGGAGATTTTTGTCCCAAAAAAAAGATAAGGAGAAAAATGTAGTTGATGTAAAATTTAGGGAGGTTCTTGTAAATTTTCTTTATTTTAATTCATATTTTAATATTATGCTAAAACTCAAATTTAACTAAGATATATTTACTTTTATAAATAAGATAAATAAAAAAATAATTATTGATATATTAAAGAATTATAATACTATAAAAGTTATATTTCAAAAATATTAAACTAAAATTATAAAAAAAAATTGTAATTTTGACGGGTGAGTTTTGATTTTTTTTTTTTTTTTGTTGTTAAGTTTTCAACATAGAAAATTAAAAAAAAAAAATTGATCTAGTTCTAACCCTTTTCTTACCTCACCATGCTAGAATGAGGAATTTATTTTAGCTAGGGGGTGTGCATTGGTCGAGTTTGGTTTAATCCGAACTGAACCCGACCAACTCGAAAATCAAAAATTTTTAATATTAAAATCCGAACCGAACCAATCAACCCGATTAAAACGAATTGAACTCGTCAGGTTGGTCAAGTTTCAGCAAAATACAAAGAAAATTTGTCATTTTTTTCGGTTCAACCCGAATTAAATTCTGATTTTTCTTAAACGTAAAACTGAACTGAACCGATCAACCCGATTAAACCGAACTGAACACGTCTGGTCGGTTTGGGTTTTGCACACCCCTAATTCTAGCCCTTTATTTTCTTCATTATGAGAGTGATCCATTCAGTTCAAATGCTTCTTGAATTATTAAATAAGGAAATTAGAGATTAAATACATTAACTCATTATAATTGATTTTACTGTTAATATTTTGTATTGTTGATTAAATTTAGTGCAAGTAAAACTAGAGGAGAACTATAAAATATGACCACGTTTATACAAAATCAAGAGAAATTGACCTCTCTTAAATACAATTTTTAATGTCTAGTCCCTCACTAATTTCATGAGTATTGAGTTCAGCCCTTTCTTTACTCTAACATTTTCTCTTCACTTAAGATAAAATTTTACAGTTTGATAATTCTTATCTAAATTTTATGTCAAATAACCAAAAACAATCCATGTTGTAGATAATATCTAAGGATCGAGTTAAATGCTCTTGTATTTCTTAGGCTTTCTTCTTTAATATCTGTTTGGAGAGCTTAACCGTTAGAGGATCCATACAGCTGACTCTAACTTGTTTAGGACTAAGGCTTGTTATTGTTGTTGTTGTATGATTTTTTTTTTCTTTCTGTAGTTTTTCTCAAGTTTTGAAAAAATATTTATTATGAATAGGGATTGATTCAGTTTGCATGTATTAACTTAATACAATAATATTATTATAAGTCAATAACCAAAAATAAATAAATTCAATATTATGCTAAAAAAATGCAATTATGCCAAAACGCTAAACCTTATCTCAATCTATTAATTGTACGTAAGAAAATTAAAAAGTATAATTAAAATGTCCAAAATTCCAAAATTAAAATGTTTGAGTTGAAACATATACACTATTAAATATAAATTTTAAACTATGCATTAGCTGTGGTTTTATCTAATAAACGAAATTAAAATAACAAAGTAAGTTTAGCATTAGTTGTTTAGTATTTTGGATCAAAGTAAGTTTAACAAACTTGAAAACTAGTTTGTCGTTTTTATGGTACCGCCAACTGAGATTTGCTTTTGGATGCAAAACGACACCTTCTACAAAATCAATAACAGGGCCTATTTTGGGCTCATTCTGGCCCAAACACTTCCATCAACGACTAACGAACTACCGGTCATCAAGCTTCGAATCAAAAACCGAATCAGAAATGAAAATCTGGTGTGGTGATGATCAATCTTCTTCAATTTCATGAAATTGATGCAGTTTCAAGTTGGAATCAACAGGAACATCTCTTCCTCGTTTCACCATGTTAGCTAAGTTATTTCAGAACGATTCTGACCAACAAACGCCGTCAACGGAGGCAGCTGCTCAGGTGCGATTGTTAATTTCAAATATAGCTAAGAGGAAAAAATAGAAAAGAATTGTTTCTTGCAAAAGTTGATTGTTCAGTTTTATCTTACGATATTTTTTTTTTTTTTTTGTGTTTTTGTTGATAAAGTGTTTGAGAGTTGAAGATATAAATCCACGGATTGACGTTCACTATGGAATTCCTGTTACCTCTTCTATCATGGCTTTTGATCCTATTCAAAGCCTCTTGGCTGTTGGAACTCTGTAAGTCTTTTTTCTTTTTTTAATTTTTTTTTTTTTTTTTTAGTTTGTATGAAAAATTTCAGCTTTATAAATTTTTTTTTTTTGGGTGCAGAGATGGTAGGATTAAAGTGATTGGGGGTGATAACATTGAAGGGCTTTTCGTCTATCCTAAGCAAATTCCTTTCAAGAACTTGGAGGTATACATGTAATTTCAAATGCAATTACCTGTTTGATTGATTCTTGTTTCTTCTTTGGCAATTTGATGTTGTATGTTTTGTTTGTATATCTCTTGTTCAAGTTCTTGAATTTGGTATGCTGAAGCTTCTTGCTAGTAATCATTATATGCTTCTTTGTTTGGGAAGTGTTGTTCAACATATACTAAGCTATTCTTTCTAAATTCATTTTACAATTCCTACAAAACCAAGGTTTCCTAGCCGCAATCACTGCTGAAAATGAGATTCTGGTAATTCTTTCGTGTCTAGTTATGTTTGTGGAATAATGTATATGATGCTTCCCTTTCATGCAAGTAGCTTGTCTTTGGAATTTCCATTTATTTTGGGTCTTTAATTGAGTTCTTTTTGCCTATAATAATGTATATGATTGGTTCAGGTATGGGATTTGGAGCAAAGGCTACTGGTTTCTACATTGCAGTGGGGGTCAAACATAACAGCTTTCTCTGTTATTTGTGGCTTGAGTTACATGTAAATACCTGCAAATAATATCATCATCATTCTACTTGTTTCTGAATTTATTAGCTTGAGTCAAATTGATTTGATTGATAAATTTTCTTCACATGATGACCTTTAGGTATGTTGGAGATGAGTATGGGATGGTGTCTCTGTTAAAATATGATGCTGTAGAATGAAAACTTGTACTACTCCCTTACTATGTTCCTACAGATTCAATAGCTGGTAAGTACTTCATTTTATGTCTTCTTTGATTATGTTTGATTGTTTGAATATAAATGAATGAACCCCTTGTTTCATTCAAATTTCTTTCGCTGCATATATAGTACTTGACTAATTGGTAGAATGCTTGATTAATTCAGTTCCTTCATCCTCAAAGCAAAATGTTCACATGGTAAGTTAGGGGTCCATTTTTTATATCCCTCCCCGGGCTCAAAAATTTATAGGAATGGGATGATCTCTTGAAACATTTTCATGAAAATCATAGCCATGAGATAGTGATGTTTGGTCCAAATCTAAGACCAAATTTGATTGTGAATAAATAATGGCTTGATAATGATGCTAGCAATTGCGAAGGTGCAATTTATTTTCAGGAAGTGAGTTGTTGTGGATGGTGCTATTCAACTAGTATTGTTCTGAACTATTTGAGTTTAAGGTTTTATTTTTAGGAGCTCAGTCTTCAGAAATCTGGTTGTACTTAGTGTGTTGTGAGATTGAGTTGTTGCTTAGTACTAAGCATTAGAAGCTTATTGTGATCAATTGGGTTGCGATCTTGCTTCTGGTTCTATGATTCCGCTTGGTGCTGATTGCGATTAACTGAGCATTTGTGATGGCCATTTGCTTTCTCTTGGAGGCCTGATTGTACCCACATACTTGTTTTCTTCTCCAATCCTCTAATTTCTCTTTTTCGATTTCATTTTCTCTTCAATTTTGATCTCAATTTTTTCCTCGAAATAATTCTTCAATTTTTCTTTTTTTGTTTTTCGATTAATCATATTTTTCTCTTCCGAGCATGTAATTTCAGGCCTCAGGCGTCCTCCCTCTCAAATAATTCAATGTCTTCTATGTTATGAATCGATTTGATATTTCAGTGAATATTTTCTCAGTTTCTTCATCTTCGGCTGTGGCAGAGACAATTCCTACCTTAGTTAGTTGATATTAAGTATATATTCTTTTAGTCTCTCTCATTATCCATATACGATTGTATTTCATTCTTTTTGTTCTGTTATAATTGAGAATAAAAAGAAAATCTGAATTTTGTTTGGGAAGCAGATTTTGTTGAGATGTGACTAACAAGTTAATGAAAGAGCTTTTGGATTGGTTCTGGTCAATTTCATTGCTGTGGCAGGGTAACTCTGTTGTTGCTGCTGGTGTATTGTGACTTGATTTGGGCAGAGTTTTGAACTTGCTTTGATATTATTGCCAAGGAGGTTAAGCACATTGTTCAGTTGCTGCTGCTTGCTGGGATTCAGAATTCTGAGATACAATTGGAGCTGCTAGTATCAATGATTTAGTGGTGATTGTTTTTTCATTAAAAGCAAAAGTAGTTGAGTTGGGAAGTGAGAGCACAAGTGGTCTGGGTCACAGAAAGGAGTTACAACAGAATTTTGGTATCTACTGTTGCATTACTTTGGCAATGACTGCTTGTTGCATCTAGTTTAGAGTGAACCTGCAGGATTGTTGCTGGTTTTCTTTTGGTGTTGATGCTAAGATGGATATTATATCATCCACTGTTGATGACATCGTTCACAGAGTAGAGTTTGAATTGTGGTGCTATGTTAAAAAAATAAAAAAAAGAGAGTGAGAATTGTGGTGTTATGGCTGAAAATCTGTTGTCAAGTATCCTTGTTGCAGTATTTTACATATGCAGATGTTGAGGGCAGGATGATGTATTACAAGCTTTTGTGTTAGCAATCATGTGGATCATCTTTCTTACAATTGGCAGTTCAATACTTGTTGGGCCAATCGTCTACAATGTTGTTGTAGCTAATAAAGAAGCATTTCGACTCAGGAATTTTCCAAGGCAGCCAAGCATCTATAATACATTTTCTTACAACACTGATATTGGCTGGATCTCATATAGGAAGGACAAGACCATGGTGTTGGGAACAGACAGACGGTTTAGCTTGCAAGTTTTATGTTTTTTGCAGCTATATTTGCATTGTTTTAGTAATAGTTATACTTGATTACTTTGTTTACTGCATTTGTTTTGGTGTAGATTCTAGTATTTCTTTGTATTTATTTACAATCGAATGTTTCAATGGATTTTCTAATGTCACCCTAATGTTTCAATGGATTTAACACCCTAACATTTACGACATATCAATTTAACACTTAAGTCTACAATAGCAACCAATTTAATACATGCAAGTTATAAGCCTTATAGACATATCGGGTGTTCATTTTTTAACAACTCCAGGTGTTTAAATTTTAAAATGATTACTAATAAAATTTCAGTTGTTTAAATTAGTCACTCGCAAACATAAAATTTGGATTGTTTAAATTAGTCACTCATAAATATTAGTGCATCATTCTAAAATTCTTTAAAACTTCAAATGTTAATTTTAATAAGTAATCAAAATTGTAAAAAAAAAATCCTCTAAACATTCGAAAACAAAATCTGACAACAATTTGGGTTTAGGCAGCAGGGAGCCTCTCCGTTGCTTCATTTAAGATGGGGGAGCAAATACTACTATCTCTGTTTTTTTCATTTCTTTACATTTTAAACAGTATACTTAGGTTGAACTTTGGTGTTGATAATTTGATGGGTTGGGTTAAGTGGATTAAATATTATTTATATATAACTAAACTACAGTAATCATACTTTATAACTAACCTAAACATACTTTAATCTACCTAACCCAACCCATCAAAC
>CATIWJ010025531.1:0-12590 GCA_949640765.1 Croton laevigatus
CAAAATCAATTGAACTGTCCTCAATTGCAGCTGTAATTGTAACATGAACTCTTCTTAAATGTTGAAATGTGATATAATTTGCCGAAAACTATGAGCCGGAAACAACAATTAATGGATCAACGCAAGGAATAAAGAAAGTCATGTTTGCCTTATCAAATAGTAAAACTTTATAGGCATTAAGATTGTGATACAATGCCCTTTCTTTGCTGCTACAGTAATCTAAACCTTTTGCCAAATACAGAACTGCTTTCAACCTCATTGCCCATTTCATAGGTGGTTCTCCCCAGCATAAATCCAACCAAATCAATGCTCAAATTGATTTCAATGACCAATTTCTTCTAATTAATTTTCAAAAATTAGAAAAAATTTACAGTGAAACAAGTACCTTGCAAGCGTTTCATGAGGCATAAATTCAGCGACGAGCAATCTCTCATCGCCTTCACAGCAACATCCAATCAAATTCACCAATCGTTCACTTCTTAGGCTTCCCACTTATCTTGCTTCCTCCTGAATCACATTTCGAATTAGCCGATTTATTCAAAACAAAAAGCAATCTAAATGATAAAACAAGACCACACACAGCGTAGAAAAATATATATTGAGAGAGAACAAAAAAGTAATAATGAGATCAAAGGATTCGAGAACGGAAGGCTTAACGAAAAACATACAACGGTGAAGATCGACGGTGGCAAATTTGGTTTTTGATGAGTTGCAGATATGCAGGACCGTGAGACCCTGTGCAAAGTATTGAAATTAGGCGTTTTGCCACATAAAAATTATGATATGTGTAATTGAAATGAATAAAAAATGTGTATTCTAAAAATGTCTTAGTGGAAGATACTTAACAAAACAAGTTACATGTTCAAAGTTTAATTCTTAGAGCATACAATTAATACAATTCCTGCAGGTCAGCAGATATGTTTCAAATCCAGGTTCATTTTGGTTTCTCAAATCGCTTACCATCGTTAACGGAGAAGAGGCTTGATGATGGAGTGCGTGTTTTTCAGCAAGTACTTGTTAGGAATATTGAAATTTTTTGTGCTATTTCTTGGTGTAAACAATTTTTTGTGCTATTTATTTAAATTTAAACTATGTTTTCTGCTATTTCTTTAATTTGCCCATAAGACGGATCCCTTTTGAAGCTTGGCCTAAACATCAACACTGTATTTACACATATTACACTTCCTCCCTATGACTTTTATCGGCAATATTTGCAGATAAATGGTGTTTGCTAATAACATCATGTATTTCATAAAATTTGTGAGGATTAAAACTCATAACTTATTGATCAAAGAACACACCACACTATCATTTTATCACTATAACATTATTACTCATGCTTGAAGGTTTAAAATTTTCAAATAAAAGATACAAATGATTCATTATGTATCTCTAACTACAAAACCAAATAACACTTAAAACATTTCATAAAACTTCATAAAGGACGAAAAACACCAATATAAACTATACACAAACCAGAGATAACAATTTAAAACTTATAGAAAACAAAAATAAAATAAAATAGAAACTAATACAGATTTGATGGTGGTTCAAACGAAAAATTTTAGAAAAAACGTCAAATATCGGCAAATATTTAGAAATATATTATTATAAGGAAAAATTAAATTTTTTTCCCTGCATTTCACTTAATTTATATTTTTATTCCTATAATTTTTGAAATAAACTTTTTTTGTCCCGATATTTCAAAAAATTATATTATTTTATCCTTTCTCACTAAAAACAGTGACCGAAATTAACAACTCATATCTCATCTAAATCATTTATTTGTTATGATTACAAATATTGACACTAAATTAATTTAAAAAAACATATATTTATTGAAGATGTTAAAATATCGTTTGAGCAACTGGTTTTTTTAGTTTTTTCAATATATTGATGTCATTTCAGTTAAAACTAATGTTATATTTGTAATCGGGGGAAAAGCGATTCAGATGAGACGTCGTTACTTCCAACGAGAAAGAACAAAATAATATAATTTTTATAAAATATAGAGAAAAAAAAATTTATTTTAAAATATATAGAAAAAAAATATAAATTAAGTGAAAATGAAAAAAAACTGTACTTTTCCCTTATTATAATATGCGTATTATTATACAAATGTCACTAGTTACTTTAATTGTCCCGTTAAAATAATCTATAATTATTAGATAGTTAAATCTATCTTCGAAATCATCTAATTTGTAGCATATGGAGGAAAAACAAATAAGAATAAGAAAGCTCTTTGCTTGTAGATTGAGAATTAGATACGGATGAATAAAAAAAAAAAAAAGTACATCACGTCTTATAAATAAGATCGCTAACTAATGGATAAATTCGTTTTAACACTTAAAATTATTATTCAAATTAAATTAATTATGATGTCAAAAAGACAAGATAGTAAATCTACCCATAAAATCTGAAAGATTAATGATTGTGACTTCCACTTATGTGTTTCATATATCGCTTTGTTCTTTTTCTTTTTCCATAAGATTAGATTTAATTAAGATCGTTAACAGTACAATGTCTAGGCTAAATGACAAATTAAAAATATCTCCCTCATTATTTTTCTCACTCCTTTTTTATACATTCACTTTTCTCTGTATCAAAATTCCGCCGGTCGGCATTAAACGCTAAAATATTGGTATGGAGTAGGGACGATGGAAGCTGAAAGTGGTTGAAATTTTCAAATTTAATCTTTGTCCATTTAAAATGAAATAGTAGTAAATCTTTGTTTTTTAATTAAAAGCTTTCGGGATTATATATTTTTTTTTAACAATGAATTTATTCCACAATTATAAAAATACCACCAAATATGAAAGAAAAACCGTTATGAAACGTAGAGAGAGAAAATTTTTCTCTAATTTTAATTTATTTTTATTTTTTCCATAAAAAAAATGATTTTTATTTTCGCAGTGTGCAAATATATCTTCGTTCAATTTATCACAAAGCTTGAACTGAATGCAAATCAACCAGTTATTGAGAACTTATTAAACTGCTAAACCCGGGGTTAAAAAAAAAAAATTCGAAATGCAATTTAGCAAATGATAATATGTACAAAGTTTAATGGCAAATAATGCAACAAAGTTTATGAATTTAATTGACTTTGGGTCCTTAAAAAGGCATAATTAGCAGCTAGACGAGTTTAAACTTTAATTATTAAACTTGATTAATCATCATCACCAAGCCTAAACTGGCTCTCCATACATTTGCCACGTTCATGACCCTTCAGTTTAATTACAAAGAAAATAACGATAGGGTCACCTACCAAAATATTTTAGAATCAAAACCTTGAGGAAATTACAAGTTGATCCACCAATCAAAATGGTTGCGGTATCACTAAGGCTCTT
Organism: Croton laevigatus; assembly: GCA_949640765.1. Classification (NCBI taxonomy): domain Eukaryota; kingdom Viridiplantae; phylum Streptophyta; class Magnoliopsida; order Malpighiales; family Euphorbiaceae; genus Croton; species Croton laevigatus. Next base: position 3,348 of record CATIWJ010025531.1, read on the forward strand.
CCATAACAATCACAGAAATCTGGGACTGCCCTTAAAAGTCACAGCATTTTTATTTTGTTTTCTTTCTGTTCTGACGAAGGAATCCATTCTTCATTTCTTTTAATAAATTTTTGTAATACACATATATTCGACTAAAATCATCATTCATAATCATAATTAAGCACACTCTTAATTAGCAGAATTTAGTAACAATACTTAGTTTGTTCGAGTATGCTTTACCCAACTGAACAGAAATCAAATACAGCTGCCGAATTGTGTTTAACGACCAGACAAGCCACGAGAAGATTTAAGTTTTCCCCCATAGGAAGGAAGGTTGCGTACAAAACAGTGAATCACATAATGATCATCTAGAATCGAAACTTGACAAGTGGATGTAATCAAATTATGCAAATTTTCTGCAACTTTAGAAGAATCTTCAACAAACATATGTATGTTTACACAAGAAGCCACTCAAGCAGTTTTAGAAGGAAAGATAAAGATAGGGATGAAAGGCAAAGCAAACTAGCCATACTCAAAATGAGTAGATAAAACCCAACGTTACCTATAAGTCAAGGCATAACCATAAATTCATTCCAACAAACAAAAACCTGAGGATATGCACCTCCAGTTCTCCACTCCCTATTCCCCTTAAAGTAGGGACTCCATTAATAACTTTATTTGAATTCTATTTTTTCGTTCCTGTTTGAATTTAAATCATTAAACTTTGAAACTCTGTACAGACAATTGTAGCCCTGCCCGCCCACTACATAAGGAAAAGAGAAAAATCCTATCTTAATGTATATTTTGTAGGCCAACATACAATGAATTCAAGCCTGTGATCCCCATTTTGCAAACACAATGGTCCTGTGCAAATGGTTGGACCAACAGGTTCTGACATTTATATAGGTAGTTAGATGTGACAATCCAAGTTTCTTTCATTAAATTATTTGACAAAATTTACTCTTATTTTTAGCATTTTCATCGTTGCGGACCCTGTAAATAACAGAAATGTCTTTATTATGAAAAAAAAAAAAACCTAAACCATAGGAAGGTGGGAAGTTGAAAACACAAACAAACGAGCTCTAGTTAGTTATCTAACAGATCAATCCCAACAGATGTTTCACTGATGAATAAAATACAAAATACCATTTAAGTTCAAAAAGAAACTGTAGAATTTCACAACTTGAAATATTCCATTAACCATTCATCTTGCATAAAACCCAAAAGAGAAAATAGAATTCTGTCACTTAAATTATATCTCCAATATTCAGGTGTGTTGAGAAATTCAACTACAACATTAATCAACCATGACATATATTTCCGCCAATCGAAAAGCGCTGGTCATGTTATTGTTGTACAAAAGAGGCAGCCTGAAGCTTCCTGACTGTAATTTTGAACAAAATATAAACAGGTTCTGGCATTTGAGTTGAACGATCAACAGTTTTGATCAGAATCAAACTCATTTTTAGAGCAAAAACACTACATTCCCCATTTACGCTATGAATACCAAATCGACAATCACCACCAAATTGACAAGATGAAACGTATATTTCATTCTCTTTAGTCTAATCTATTCTTCTCGATACATGATTAAGATGTGCACATACATTTGTAGCTAATGCCCTAAGAAGCACAACAGAAAAATCAAAGACAGTGAGAAAAGCGAAATGAGAACTTACACATACAAGCTTCAGCAGAGCACATTAGCAAAAAAGAGAGAAAAGCATACCCTTTTCTTTTCTCTTTCTTTCTATTCAGTATCTGAAGGTAGTAAATGTGGAGAATCAACAGGTAAAGGTTCAGTAGGTATTTGTGAAGTATCCAATTGTAAATTTGAAGAAGCTGTGGTAGAAGCTTCAGATTCCTCCTGCATCAATTTCTGCAACCCGGGTTTCAATTCCTTGTTGCAGAAATCTTCATACTCCCCTCTATCACCTCCTTTCTTCTTAACTTCCACCACAACCAATTTTGGTGTTAACTCAAAAATTTCAGCTGCAATAGTTAATGGGCCTTTGGCACTTTCCCTAGACCCTTCCAAACTCACTCTGCAATCCTTTTTCCTCACTGTAAAGCTTACAACTTTAGCAATTTCCTCCAATTTTGATATAATCGTGGAGACAGGAGCCCCTGAAACAAATCTTGCTCCTTCTCCTCCCTCCTCAAATAATCCAGATAAATCAAAACCAGGAGAAAATGATATAATATCAAAAGCATTCAAACTTGCTGGTCTTGGTAATGAAGTAACCTTTCTTCGAGTTTCAAATTCTGATTCTGATTCAGAAAGCGATTGGTCGGAAGAACATGACGCTGTATCATCTTGTTGCCCCTCATCTTCAAAGCTAAAAACTTTATCATCCTCAATATAAAATTTGATATGCTTGAACCCCTTTTTGAACCACCTATTTTCCATTATTTCAGGGATTGTGATACGGGTTTCAGGGTTTGTATCTAGAAGCTTTGACAGAAGCCTACTGAGCTCCGGAGAAAACCATCTAGGACAACGAAACTGACCCTTGTAGATCTTCTTGTACATTATCATGATGTTTTGGTCATGGAATGGCAAGTAACCCGCCATTAATACAAATAAAATCACCCCACAAGACCAGATATCAACTTTGGCCGCATCGTACCCTTTTCTGGCAAGAACTTCCGGCGCAACATACGCCGGCGTACCACAAAAAGTATGAAACAACCCGTCTTGTCTAATCTGATCGGAGACCGCGCTTAGACCGAAATCGGAGACTTTCAAATCACCATTTTCATCAAGCAAAAGATTTTCGGGCTTGAGATCTCGATGGAAAACACCTCTCGCATGACAAAACGACACGGCGGATATCAATTGCTGGAAGTATTTCCTAGCCACTTCCTCCTTTAACCTTCCCTTAGCAACCTTATTGAACAATTCACCGCCACGAACATATTCCATGACGAAATAGATCTTAGCCTTGGTAGCCATGACCTCGAAAAGCTGAACTATATTAGGGTGGCGGACACGGCGGAGAATGGAGATTTCGCGCTTGATGTGGGCAATTAAACCACCCTTAAGAATCTTTTCTTTATCAATAACTTTGATAGCAACGCTCTCGTTAGTCTTGACATTACGGGCATGATAAACCTTCGCAAAAGTTCCATGCCCAAGAAGCTTACCGACCTCGTATCGGCCAAGAAGAAGAGTCTGGTTATTATTGGATTGCTTGCTGGCCATGGATGGAGAATTCGAACGATTAAAGAATTAGGGTTTGTTTCGTTAAAAGATTTTAAAAGAGCTAATGATAAGGCATTGAAGGAGGAGGATGAAGAAGAAGAAGAAAAGCTCTTTATTTGGTTGTTCTGGTTTCTATTCTGTTGCGTTGTGTTGTGTACGGGGAGGCTATTGAGTGGTGAAAACTGTTAAAAATATGATAAGGAATTGGTTTTGATTTGGGAAATACTATCTCAGTCTTTTATATTTCTTTATATTTTTTAAAGTTGAGTAAATTTAAATTTAGTGTTAATAATTTAATTGGTTGAGTTAGTTAGATTAAAATATTATTTATATATTATTAAACTATAGCAATCATACTTTATAACTAACCTAAACCTATTTTAATCTTCCAAACCTAACCTATCAAACTATCAACACCAAACTTCAACCTAAGCATACTGTTTGAAATGTAAAAAATTCAAAAATACGGAGGTAGTAAGATGCTTTTTATAAGAAAATGGTATATACTCTTCTTATGATTAATTAACTCATTAAATTAGTCGGACTAATTGAATAATTTAATTGTAATTATATTCATCAAAATAAATTTTCTCCATTTGGTAAAGAATTAAGTATTGTTCAAATTTGTTTCTCAAAAACAAAATTATTGTTCAAATTTGTATTTTTTTTTTTTACAACTTAAATTTGGTTTAAATAACGTAAATATTTTAAAATTTTAGAAATTAGAAAATGAAGTTACTTTGGAATTAATATTTTTTTATGATGAGTTAAACTATACTAAATGAATATAATAGGGAAAAAACAATAGTTCTTAAACTATAAAAATAATACATAATTCAAAATAATTATGAAAGTAAATAATATTTTTTTTTTCAAATTGATAGTTCAATTTATTTTGTTATTATGCAAAAAAAGAAAAGAAACTATTATGTTTTTTCTAAGATGCATTACCAAATAGTATAAGTATTGTTGAGAGGAAAAATCATAATAAATGAAAAAATTGATACTTTGCAACTTTTTTAGTTAAATTAAACTAAAATCAAAAGTACTTATCAACTTCCTACAACGACAACACACTTGAAAGATGAAAGATGAAATTTTGCTATCATACAATGAAATTTTTCTATACATTATTCATCGAATTTTCAATGTTATATATTTGCCATATAAAAAATAAACACTAGCTAGTAATATATTTTAACATGATGTGTTATTATATATAAAGCGTGTCCAGTTCTTGCAATGCTAATGATTAGTTGTTATATATTTTGAGGGTGAGAGTATTTTTAAATAATCTAAACTTCTAATATTTTTAGATATTATATATTAGACTATACTTTATATTAATACACATTATGAGTTACTTAGTATTTCCACAATTTAGTCTAAATTGGAAGGATACATAAGATGTCTTTTTCTTTTTCCTATTATTCAATAATAAAGATAGGTTGTCATGTTTTCTATTAAAAAAAAAGAGGTAGGTTGTCATGAGAAAAATATTCATATACATATGACTTTTAGGGGAAAATATTACTTTTGTTATAACGAAAGTGTTACACTTTTTATTCTATAAAATTAAGAAATTATCTTAACCTAGTATAATAGTTCTTTAATTGTAATGCTCTATTTACTATTTACATATTATCAATAATGTTTTTTAAAATGTGAAATTATAATACTATTATATTCATTGCAACAATGTTGTGTTTTTTAAGCTAATAATGTATTTATCGCATGGTCACAAGTACATCTTGATCTCGTTCCATAATAGATAATTGTTTGAATTTTTATTTTTATTTTTTAGTCTCAGTAAATAAAATATTTTATGGAGTCATAGTATTTTTAAATAGTTAAATAAGAAATTAGATATTTAATTTTATGAAATTAGAATAATTTGAATATAATAATTAGATAGATGGCATAATTCACAGTTATATAATGACTTAATAAGTCTGTTTTAACATTGAAGGTCTTTAATTAAAGTTGGTACAATGGAAGACAAACGAAGGATAAAGAAATTCTGCAACCAAACATTCAAAACCTATTTCGTGGGATACAGACCACGTATTGCTGCTAGTTATCGTGCTGACGTGTACCCGTTGACACGTTGGCAAGGCAACACCTTATTTTTCCTTTCCTTACAACTCGGGTCTGAAGAAGACGTGACGCATACTTACCGTTGGATGTTTTAAGTTTCAAGATTACACGTCAGAAAATTCAAACACTTGAAGTTTGAAACAAGGTGTCGCGTGCTGGTGCGTACAGTTCATCTTCGATCGAGCCAACATGGAAAAATGTTTAAGGCGGTCACTTAACATGGAAAAATGTTTAAGGCGGCAATAAGTCAACATATTAGTCGGTGGTGATCCTTTCTGACGTTCACGTATATTATTTGAAAATTCATTTTATCCGTCTAATAATATTTTTAAATTAAAATAACAATTTGCCCTCCAATTCTTGTATCATATGTTAGTTAAGTGTTTTTTTTTGCCAAAACATGTTAGTTTAGTTTAGTTCATTTTTTAAATTTAATTTCATAGTCGAAGATAGGAATAGATCCCTATGTTCAGTAACATATTTACAATGCATTCACACCATATTAGTATAACCATCTCCATACAATGGAGAATTAGTGTGTTAAGTAGCTTATAAGCTCGTTTTAAGTTTTTTTTTTTTTTTTTTTAGCTTAAAAGCTCATTGATTACTATTTGTCTAGTAATTTTCTTTTCACACTTATAAACTATTTTTATATAAGTATCTAAGTGATTCTTATTAATAATAATAAATACTTTTTTAAGTCAAGTAAGAAAAGTCAGAACTATCATAGACACCATAATAATGATTTTTACTTTTTTTTCATTTCTTTCACCGATTCAAAATCCCTCCAGCCCCAAATTTTAATCAAATTACGAAAATTCATATAGCTTAAGAAAAATTATTATTCAGTCATTTATATTTTGCTAACATTAAAATTTATTTACTGAATTTTGATAAAATATCTCTCTTGTATCTATATAGATTTAGTTCTTATATTCTTTAACTATATATATACTTTAACTATATTCAATGATTTAGTTCTTATATTCAATTTTAAGGTATATTTCGGTTGTATTTGGTTGATAATATGACTATTTCATTCATGAATTTTAATTAATATTATTATTTTGTTCTTGATATCTGACTAATTTTTCAAATTTCATTTCTAATATTTGAATAATAGATATTATTAAAAAATTAGGCCAATTGGGACGAAACCAAATAATAAGAACGATAAAATTATTTTGTAAAAAATGAGTTGCTAAATAATAATATGAAAAATTTTATTTTTGTCTCCGTTATTTCATAATTTGAACTAACTTGTCAATGTATTTTATATAATAATTTATTTTATCTTTATGTTTTAAATAATTATTTTACTCATTCCTATTTTAAATGGAACTTGCCTTATGTTATGTTAACTGAACACTAAAGTTAAACAGATAAAATTTCAAAGTAAATTGAACGGAGGAAGAATAATTTTTCTGGAATACATAAACAAAATAAATTATTATATAAAATACAAGAATAAAATAATTCAATTTCTAAAAATAGATGGATAAAGCTTTTCTAGAAAAATACTGGCCAAGTAATTTCCCCTCTACTTATCATTCCAGTAATATAAAAAGGCATGCAAAATTAACAAAATTACATTAACAAAACTTATATAAGCTTTGTTTCCTTAATCTTTTACTAACAGTGATTGATAACCAGATACTTGTTAGATGTTGTTGAGGTCTCCATGGAATAAATTTCTGACTTTCTTATATATATATACTTACTGCACATCATTTCTTATGGGATAAATACACTTTTTTGATAAATTATTTTGCACGTTTGTATTACTGTTTGATATTGATCGCTTTCGCTTTCATCATCTATGTATTTAAACATCATTTATTCAAATCTTTTTTACATTCAAAAATAAATAAATAAAAATAAAAAAATTCACAACATTATAATGTCATTTTTTTAAAATTTTATCGAATAAAATATCAACAAATTTAAAATATTAGCTAAATGTTATATTTTATCAATACTTACATTTACCAATATAATACTATAAATACATATATTTGCAATTCATAATATGTATATTAACTTATTTATATAAATAAGTCATGAACGGTTGAAATAAATAAGAAAACCCCAAAAATCAACTAAAAATCTAAAGAAAATTATGAACAAGAACAGCTACCACCGGCAACCGCCACAAACCTTCACAAGAAAAAGTTGTTCTAAAGAGAAGTCATAAAAAAGAGAGAATAGAGAAAGAAAGGTTCCTGCAATAAGTAGGGATTTTTTTTCATAAAATTAGTATAAGGAAATAAAAATTTAGTCCTGATAATGTATTTACAAAAATCAAAGAATCGAGAGGTATTTTCATATAATTTTAAAAATGTAAATAAATTTGTAAATTTTTAAGTTTTGGCTGATTAAAAAAAATAATAATAATAAGGCGTGGTATAACAGAAAATTTAGAGATCTAATAGTCAATTATTAAAAATAGAGGAATCCAATTGTAATTTTACAAAAAAAGAAAAAAAAAAAGGACTTCTGCAAGTTTAACATATAAATCTTTGACAGAATTCAGACGAGATAAGATGGCTTGAATGAGGAGGGTTTAATGGTGGGAATGATTTAGATAGGTGTAGAGAAAATAAAAGAAAATAGATAATGCTTATTGCTTCACTACTTATTTCATCACTTACTGTATCTATTCTTCATCTTGAAATTAAAATGCAAAGCATTAAATCCACCAACTTTTCTTAACACAGATTTTCAATTTTCAGGAATTATCCGTTTTTCTAAGGCATTATCCTTTTTCCTCTTATTAAAGTAATAGTGTGTTTTCTAAGAAATACTGCTAAAATGTAATTAATGAGGCAATTTGGTGTGATTTTTGCTCATCCTTGAAGCAAGCAATGCAATGCAATGCAGTTCTTTCACTCAATAAACTAATTCAAGTTGATGACCGCCCCTAAAAGCAGTGAAGCATCATCATCATCAAATGACTCCAATTTATTTTGAAAATCTAATCCTAATTGCTTTATTATTACATTAATGTAAAGCTTAATCCATTTCTTCATTTATGCAACTTGCTCAACTTTGATATGCCAAAAAAAAAGTTAATAAGGACTAGAAAAATTATAAGTTAGGCATTTGTGAGATTGAATTATTACTTGATCATTTTTTAATTTCTACATCTTGTTTGTTCAACTATACTAGAGAAATTATTACATTCCTATATAATAACCATATTGATTTTAATAGCAGGGGCGGTTTTGGAGGGGTTGCAAAGTGTTCGACCGCATAGGGCCTCCAAATATAAGGGGTCTAAAAAACAGGAGAATGCATATTACATTCAGGGGGCATTTGGTTGGGGGTAATCAGGAAAGGAAAGGGAAAGAGAATGAAACCCTTTGTGGTTGTTTGTTTGGCATTTTTAATCATTCCCTTTACCCATTTTTAGTTTTGACTTTTCCCCCAATTCCCCCAAATTGATTCTCCAACCCTCTAAGGGTTTTCCATTCCCTTTTTCTTCCTCATTCCCCAACCAAGTATAATAATAATAGTAATAATAATAAATATTACTAATAATAAATAATAAATAAATATTATTAATAATAAATAAATACATAAATAATAATAATAATATTAATAATAAATAAAATAAATAATAAATAATAATAAAATAAATAAATAAATAATAATAATAATAATAATAAATACATAAATAATAGTAATAAATAATTAATAATAATAAATAAATAATAAAAAATAAATATTATTAATAATAAAATAATAAATAAAAAATAGTAAATAAATAATAATAATAAATAATTAATAATAATAAATATAAATAAATAAATAATAATAAGATAAATATTATTAATAATAAATAATAAATAAAAATAATAGTAAATAAATAATAATAAAAATAAATAAATAATAAAATAAAATAAATAATAATAATAATAATAATAATAATAATAATAATAAATACATAAATAATAATATTA
>CATIWJ010025550.1:0-11079 GCA_949640765.1 Croton laevigatus
TTTTTTCTTGTTCATTAATTTGATTTAGGGATATCTTTCACTTGACATGGGAAGGTTTTTAAATGGCTATGGCATTGGAGTTTTCTCTTTTGTGGTAATAATTAATTTTTTGAATTGAAATGATCAAGCCCTTAAATTCTGTAAATTTTGCAACTTTTTTTCCTGCATTTTCAATATTCAAGCTAATTTATTTCTATTTCCAAACTCAAATTCCAGATTCCAATATTCATAGCTGAAATATCCCCAAAAAATCTCCGTGGAGGGCTTACTACATTGAATCAAGTAGGAATTCTAATGAAAGTTCTTCATTTTTTGGTTATTTGTTTCAAATTCAATACTAATTTTTTTTTATTTTTATAAATGCTTCTCTGTTGTGTAGCTCATGATTGTTACTGGATCATCATTTACATTGTTGTTAGGAAGTGTTCTATCATGGAGAGCATTAGCTCTAACCGGTAAATAAAATCTCGAATTCCCATAAAGAAATGAATTTTTTCTCTGCAAATTATATATATATATATATATATATATATATATATACTTTTAACAGAACATTAGCATTGATTCTTGATTATGCTTTGAAGGTCTTGTTCCTTGCGTCTTCCTGGTTGTTGGACTGTTGTTTGTTCCTGAATCTCCTAGATGGCTGGTAATTAAGCAGAATTGTCTCTCTAACTAATCCTGTTTAGCAAATTAACCCTTAATTAGAACTAACCCTTTTCTTGATTAACCTTCATTTCTGCAGATAAAAGTTGGAAGAGAGAAAGAATTCCAAGTTGCCCTGCAGAAACTTCGCGGGAAAGATGCTGATATTACCCGAGAAGCAGATGATATCCTAGTACTTTTCCTCAAACTTGTCAAAAAATTTTCTGTCCTGCAAGAATTATTACATTTCAGATATTTATAAGTTCTGTTTCTTTACAGGACTCTATTGAGCTTCTTCAATCCCTTCCTAAAGCTAGATTTCTTGATTTATTCCAAAGGCAATATATTCGCGTTGTGTTCGTAAGTAAATTGCTTAATTATCTGTTTCCCATTTCAGTTATGAGTTCTTTTTTCGGCAATTTGCTAACTTGGATTTGAATTCTGCAGATTGGAGTGGTGATTATGATATGCCAGCAATGTGTAGGAATTAATGGTGTTCAATTTTATGTCAGTCAAACTTTCGTTATGGCCGGTAAACCAATTTCTGTGTAGTTCTAATTTCATTTTTAGTTTTTTAAATTTTGTGGTGAACTAATAATTTTATTTCGTGCAGGACTTTCTTCTGGCACACTTGGAACCATTGCTTATGCTTGTATTCAGGTATTCGACTGGTTTTCATTTCTGAAAGAAATAGATATAAATTTTTTGTAGGTTTATTTTTGAAAACTGATTGATTCAAATCTGATTCTTCAGGTTCCATTTACAATAGTGGGAACATTGTTAATGGACAAATCTGGAAGGAAACCACTAATGATGGTATAATTACTATGTTAATATATATATATATATATATATATATAATTACTATATTACTTTAGTTTTAATATTTTGGATCATAATAAGTACTAATTATGCTTTTGTATATATGAAGGTTTCTGCAGCTGGGACATTCGTAGGATGCTTAATGGCTGGAACTGCTTTCCTTCTTAAGGTAAGTCCTAAAAAACTTTAAATTTTTCTATTTTATGCTTCTGAAGGTACTAAATTTTCCTGATTGTGTTTTTTTAAACCAGTCAAATGATTTGTTGCTCGGATGGGTACCGATTTTAGCAGTTGGGGGAGTTCTGGTAAATTTACAAAGAATTTTACTCCAATTTCATTAAAAAATGAAATTTAACATAGAATTTCAGTTTCTGATGCTAAATGTATTCTTTTTTTCCATGAAATCAGGTATACATTTCAGCATTCTCGATTGGAATTGGTGCAGTTCCATGGTTGATAATGTCTGAGGTAAATTGAAGATTTTACCATTACTGCAAAAATACAGAATTCCAAAAAGCTTGTCAGCTATAACTTTCTTATCTTTTTCACAGATTTTCCCGATAAATATAAAAGGAGTTGCAGGGAGTTTGGTGGTATTGGTAAACTGGTTATGTGCTTGGACGGTGTCTTACACTTTCAGTTTTCTCATTAGCTGGAGTTCTTCAGGTAAAATAGGCAAATTTTTCCAGGAAAATGGATTTTTTTCTATCAGGTTGCGTAATTTTTGAACTTGTGGTTTTGTTTCAGGTACATTCTTCTTATACTCGGGATTGTCATTGATGACTATTCTATTTGTGGGGAAGTTTGTGCCAGAAACCAAAGGAAAAACACTGGAAGAAATTCAAGAATTAATTAATTCGTAGAAATGGATGAGAAAAATAGAATATTCAGCTGTTGAAGATCCTGGAAATATTGAGGGGAAATGTAGTTGAAAATTATCTGCAAATTGCAGGGAATTCTTCCGGCTCCTAAAGCATTAATATTTTGTTGTACTACTAAATAGAGGGAAAATGCTAAGAGGGGCTACTTAGGATCTTCAACTATAAGTGCTCGTGCTTTTCATTATTGTAGATTATGAAAAATGAAAGAAAGCTGTTGTTTAATTTATTAATGAAGAAGAGTGAAAAAATAATCAATGAGATTGTCCAAATTCGTTGCTAAAATTATTTTGTATTACTTTAACAGAAGAGGTTTTTAAAAATTAAAATTTGAACTTATTAATAAAAAAATTACAAATACTTCTATAAGAGTATACTGCCTTCGCTCCATCAATGAAAAGGTCGACAAAGTTGTTGACCCACTATGCTCAACAAAGAAGTATACAGTACCCAAACTCTAAGTTGATTTCAGTATGGTATCTGAACTTTATTTATTACATAAAAATATCAAAACTTAAATTTTGTTTTTCAAAAGGGAATTTGGCAGTTTTGATAAGAATTTCACGACCAAAGGATGGAATATATACCTAGGAGTGGGGCTCCGGGCTAGAACCAAGAACCAACCAGAATTAGAATACCAAGAACCAACCAGAATTAGAATTGGTAAAGAATCACTTTAAAGAAATCAAATCGGAAACGAAAAATTTTGAAATGCAGGTCTAATTCTAGTTCCTCACTAGAACAAAAATTGGAGTTGAAAACCGGAATTAAGAACCGAGAGCCAAAAAATTTTATAAGAAAAACTATGGTTCTACCTAAAACTAGAAACTAAAACCGAGGCCCCGGTCTGGTTCCGGTTCCGGATTTTAAAGCAACCAATACATCTTTGATATTATTGACAGTCTCCACGGCCTTATTTGCCTCGCTGACTATTTATCCAGGGTGGGTGGAGTTGTAATCCTTTGGAACCAATCGGTACATTTTGCTTCCAAAACCCCTTTTGCGACTAATGAGGAGACTCCGTACATGTTTTCTCTTGGATTTGGGTGTGATGTGGTTGGAAGGGAATAAATTAACAAAGTTTGACGAAAGAATGTTCTACTGATAATTTCAGAGTTCGGAGGAGGTTTTATTGGAGTATGCCACCATGGGTGTTTGTAACGTATGTGGGTGGCAACATAATACTTTTCGCAAATTCTTGGACTAAGATGTTTAGTCTTACCTAACAGTAGGCCTAACGGAGAGCTGTTAGTATTAGATATTCTGGTTTCTAAAAACCCTACAAATGATCAAACTTCTTTTCTTGGAGTTGAAAAGGCATTTGAATCATTTTTTGCGCCATTATACTGATAGCTTTGTATTGCATGATAAGGACATAGTTAAACTTGATAAGTCCAGAGCTCATCCTCTGTTTGTCATAGATAATAAATTGGCTACATGTTAAATTATTCATCACTCAAAGGCACCAACCCAAACCAAATTACAAACAATAATGCCTATGAAATTCAGTATTTTAAGCCATGCACATGGTTCTATTCATGTAAAATATTTAATTTTACTCCTATACCTTGAAAATCGACTAAAACATATTTATTATAATTTCATTGACGTTTTTTATAAATTTGGTTACTTAAGTTATATACCATCTATAAGTAAATCATTTTTAATATATCAATAAGTAATTATAATATAGAATGAACAATAACTTGCACCAAAATATTATGATTATGGCTTATAGAAATATTGTGACTTTGATAATGGAAAAGTAAAATTAAATTTATTTTCCATCTTTAATAAAATTTTCATAAGTAGTGTAGTGGCAAAAATTAGTGTAGAACTCCTCTATATTTGAAAACCCTGAAGGGTGTACTCGCCTTATGACCAATGCATGGAGAGATCGACCTTCAGCTATGAGCATGGAGAGGTTGCCCTTCTTCCTAGCACCTAGGAGAGGTCGCCCTTCCTTGGGTTAAAGTTGCCCATTTGGTCACTTAAGCTAAGGTCGCCTATGGACCCTTGTCCACCAACAAGCAAGGTAGTTGGATGCGAGAATGTTAGAGCCTTTATCGGAGCCCCTGAGTCCTATTGGACATGAGTTTTTCGAGAACTCACCACCTTAGACTTCCTATAGAAGGCCTTAGTTTTTCACTTGTCAGTATCAATTGCTTTCCAGACTCCTAATTAGCTTGTAATAATTGTAATGTTAAGCTTCTTGGTGCCAAGAAGAAGAACCTTGCAGGGTTTTCCATTCAATTCCTGTAGGTTATATTGAGCAAACAAAGAGGTATTTCAATCCACACCACCTGATTTGAGAAACTTTGCTTGTGGACTCTTTGGCTTTAAAATCAAAACTAGCAGCACGGGTAGATTTTAACAGAGGGGATCCTTCAGGGAAATATGTTAGAGACCTTCAAGCAATGATACATGAGAAAATAGAGAAGGCGCAAAAGAAGCCTCCTCCTGCAAAGCAGCCTAAACTGCTTCCTGTTCCTGATTCTAAACCTAAGAAAAAGAGACGTGGTCGGCGGCCTAGAAAGATGAAGGAAAGGTATGCCATGACAGACATGAGGAAGCTTGCCAACAGGATGCAATTTGGTGTGCCTGAAGAGAGCTCCTTAGGTGATGGATCGGGACAAGGTTACGGTATGCTTGGTCAAGGAAGCTGCGTATCTCCACTGTCGGTCTCTGTGCCAAAGTTGCTAATAGATTCAAGCAGAAGAATTATGGAAGCAGTTCCAGTCTAACGTTAAGTCTGGCATTTACACCGGTGCAGGGAATTGAGCTCACAAATCCACAAGCTCACATCCACCAACTTGGAAGTGGAACCCAGAGTACCTACTTTTCTGAGACAGGAGCGTTTTCAAAGATTAAGAGGACCTAAAAGGTGTGCTTTTAAATTTTGAATTGCTTGCCATTTGTTCTAAATGGAGAAAAACTTATCTAACTTGAGCTTTGATTTCTTTTGTTTGGTATTTTTCAAAACGCTTTTTCCTGTAGAAATCGGATTTTTGCCAAGCAAAATGGTTGAATTCGGGTTGATCATTTCAATTTTGGAGATCTCAAGTACAGAACAACAAAGCATTTTGATTCAAACATAGTTTTAAGTTGTTCAAGTAAGCTTTTATGCTTTATTTGCGGACGTTTCATTTGCTTTTCCTATGAATTTTTGTCGCTTATGCTTAGTTTTGTGTGTTCTGTTTAATAATGTCTACTTATAAAATTATGGCATTCTTCCTGAATGCAGCTTTACAGGTAAGGCAAGATTTTGAGGGTTTATACTAAAGTTAGTTGAATACAATTGATTAGGGCATAAGAATGAGTGAGAGTGAGTTTACCAACCAACTGCTATGGTAACAAATGAACCATTGCAACAAAATGAGATCGATAATGAAATTACTCAACTTACCAAACTAAGATTAGGACCTAGTCATCATTTGGTTCGAGGAATGTTTGGCATTATCAGGCGTCCTGTATCAACTGTGAAAATGTTGTTTGCTCGAGAAAGTAATGATTCCGGCAGACGAAGATTCTCAGCTGTGGATAATTGCCATGTTTTGAATCGAGACTTGCCTGTTAATGGCCCTTCTATGCTTACCAAACACCCTCTCTTAATCTAGGTGACATTCCTGCTTTTACTTGTTTTCCATAACATTTTAATGAAAAACAAAAATGATCTTTTACTGAAGCTGACCGGTACTATAGCATAAGGCTGGCAGAAACTATTTTAACGCCCCTGAACTATACCTCCTTTTTATATGAGGCCCCTCGATGAAGTAATGATAATATAAAGCCCTTGAAGTTATGAAAAAAGTTTATACGCACACCTTATTTAACGGAACAAATGGCCCGTGTATAACAAACAAAGGGAGGCGCGTTAATGGATTTGGATGCTTCAAAACGGCGACGTTTTAAATGAGAATTAAGAAAAAAATAAATAAAATTCAAGGAAAATTCTGAAACTTAATCATCGTCTTCCTTCTTCCAATCCCCCCTCTCTATCTCTATCATGCAAAACGAAATCCCTAGAATGGCAAACCTCCTCCGCCTCTTCCCTTGCGAACCCCTCCGCTTCCTTATTCAAAACAAAATCCCTAGAATAGCAGACCCCGGGAAGAGGGTTGTCCTAGAGGGCGTTCGGTCTTGGTCGGGCGTGGCTCCTGTGGCTTTTGGTCAGGCGTGCGAGAGACAAAGCTGGGAGGCAGAGGTGTTTTTGGGTACAAAAGGAGGAGATAGCAAGAGAGGAGGGGAAGGAGCTCAATTTTTCGTTTGAGAGAAAGGAAACATATAGGGGATTTGGAAAACAAAAAAATCAAAGGGACTCCTTTCATCAAGAATGAAACCGAGAAACATTTTGCATTGGTGGAGGAAATTGGATTGTGAGGGTGCTTTGGGGCTTTTTTCGTTTTCTGGTATACCAAAAAATGATTTTAAAGGTTTTCTGGTTTGAGAAAAGCAATTTCGAAAAAGGAAGGGAAAATTGATTTTCGAAATCAGAAAGAGAAGCAGAAAAACGATTTGGAAATAGACACCAAATCGCAAGTCTGATCTGCGAGGAAATCTGGGAAATCTTTGAAGGAAGAAGCCATATTCGTTTCGAACTTGGATTAACTCTGAGGGCTTTCAATTAATCCCTTAACTCCTTTTTGTAAGTCTTGTTTATGTGATTGTGATTTTGATTTAAAAGAGCTTGTTGTATGATCTGATTTTGCCCATGCTCCTAACTGTGCGGACTTCTTTATTTGTCTTGGATTCAATGGAGGCAATATATTTATTGAATTCTACCATTCTAAAGGTATTGTAGGAATATGATGTTGATAGTGCCGTTGAACTTATGGACTTATTGGTTTATTGGAATATGAATGCTCACAGTTTGGCATACCTGGCTAGAACATTTTTCTTTGATGAAAGCCAAATGATGAAAATTTTGTACTGCAATTTTCGTTAGGTTATTTGATTGTTTGGTTTTGTTTTTTATGTGGGTTAGTTCTTAAAATGATGAGGAAGAAGATGATAATGGAGGAACAAAAACAATCGAAGAAGAAGAAGATGAATTTTAATTTTTCTTTTCTAAACCCTTCAAAACGAGGGATATTAACATTTTTTGTGTAAAAATTAAAAACAATTACGAATTTGGTGTTGAAAAAAAAAAAATTACAAATTTGGTGTGACACGTTGGTCGGTCAACTGAGTTTGAATTTCAGTGCGCCATTTGAAGTGGCGAACAGTTTAGTGCACCATTTCAAGTGGCGCACAGGCCACGTGTCGACATCTTATTTGCCTTATGTCATTTCTGTGCACCATTTGAACTAGAGCACAGGCCATGTGTCAATTTGTCATTTGCCTTGTGTCCCTTCAGTGCACCGGTTCAAGTGGCGCACTGAATCAATGTTCCAGCTCAACAGATTTCACACCAAATCTGTAAATTTTCACCCATTTACACCAAATTTGTAATTTTTTTCTTTTCAACACCAAATTCGTAATTTTTTCTAATTTTTTACCTAAAAATGTTAATATCCCTCAAAACGAAGCCGTTTTGAATTTTCACATTCATTCACGCGCTTTCCGTTTATTTGTTATACACTCGCCGTTTGTTTGTTATACACTCGTCGTTTGTTCCGTCCAATAAGGTGCGTGTATAAACTTTTTTCGTAACTTCAAGGACTTTATATTACCATTACTTCGCCGGGGGCCTCATGTAAAAAAGAGGTATAGTTCCAGGGTGTCAAAATGGTTTCGGCCCATAAGGCTTGATCATCACAAAGGTCTTATTATAAGAGATTGTAGGTGGCATCCTGTCCATCCAATGCTCGTTAGCTCTTCGTGGGATGGCTTCGCAACCAAATGGGGATTTCCTGATGGTGGAAAACACCCTGAGCGATCCATGCGAAAGTTATTTCAGAGGTATCTTGACTCCTATGAAAGGAAACATAATTTCATGAATGCAGGCTTTTAGGCTTTTCCCAGAACAAAGTGGTTTTAGTCAAATAAAGGTGGTGCTGTATATCTCTAGCTCAAGGTCCATCATAATGGAAAGGCAATAAAAAAAAACAAAAATGTCTGTATTTGATGTTATAATTCTGTCTAGGGATATTACATTATCTTTTGTTTGTAATTTTGTATGTTAAAGACTTCCATTTTGAAACAGTTTAAGCAATTTGAAGACGGCAAATGCTAGCTTCCTCTTGTTAGTTATTGTGTACGAAATTGGAATAGGGTTCAATTTGAACGCAGTACAAAATTACATTTTCTTTTAAACTAGATTTTGAATTTTGCTAATTGGCACAATTTGGCTTCTTTTTTTTTTTTTAAAAAATCATTTAAACAAAATTAAATTTTAAATAAAATAATGAAAAATATCAAATTGAACCAACCTATCGGATTAAAGGTTCAATTTGATGAAAATTTGTCATTTGTACCATTTTGAACATTAAAATCAAATTCAAGAGTGAGATTGGACTTTAATCCTATCCTATGAAATTTTAATTTTTTAAATTTTTTCAAACAGCTCAAATTATCTTTGGTTTGTTTTGGTTTTTCATTTGAACCGCTCAATTCGAATTTCGAACCAAGAACACATCCCCGGGAGTTAGTATTGTTGGAAGGACTACGAACTGTCGTTCAATGATACAAACAAAACTGAAAAATCCATTACTGGAAGGGAATCGGGATATGTTAAAAAGAAAGTAAGGGAATCGGGAAAAACGGCACTATTTATAAACAAGTAACGTCGTCGTATTAAGTGGCGAAGAGGCCCACCGTTTGATAATTATCAGGAAATCTTAAATCTCTGGTTTCTAAATTTGCCTTTCCTCCAGTTAGTAGTGAACTTCTCGCAAATCCCACAATACAACAAAAATGGCTTCGCCGACGGCCAGGATCACGTTTAGAATTCTGATTGCGGTTCTGGTAATCATGGTCCTCTTCTACGTCGGTCGTCCTCTGTACTGGAAAATCTCCGCCACCATACAAGAGATCCGCGAGAATAAACGCACCGTTCAACAAGGTTTTTTTTTTTAAAACTTTTTCTAACTACACTAGCAGGTATATATTTATATTTCTGATTAATCTAAACCTGTTTGGTGTGGTTTTGCGCAGGTATTTCTCAGATTGTTCATGAAGCGCAGAAATCGGTGGGTTGGTTCCACGACGAATCCGATTCTGGAGTTCGCGATGATCGGAAAGCGGTAAACCGAAGGCTACTCTTTTAACGTTATTGCTGTTATTTGAACGTTTTTCTTTTAATTAATCAATTAATTGTTTATTGTTATCATAACATAGTATGATTAGATGAGTGGATCTGTTGTTCTATTTCTTTGTAGCAATAAAAATTGAATAATGTTATTACTATAGTAGTAATTTCATTTTTATAATTTCTGTTTTTCTTGATATTTGGTGGAATTCCAAGACTCTAACTAACTGCACTGCACTGCACTTGTTAGGTTGATTTTTCATTCTCGTAGTTAAAGAATTTGAGTGCACTTTTGAATTTGGGGAAGCAAGTGATAATGTACTTGTGTATAGTAGCTAAAGCCTTATTTGGGATTTTGCTAATAGAAATTATGGGTGCTAATGACAATTTATATAATCGTTGATGAAAATTTTGAATGTACATCTTGTGATTTGTTAAGAAATTATTGTTCAGTACCTTAACATACAATGCTTAATTCGATTCATTTTTGTAATTATGATCTCAGTAATCTTGATTTATAAGATGGCTTTTGCTGTGTATCACTAAATGCTTCTTTTCATTTGAATGGAAGGTGTAAACCTTTTTCTTATTACGTTTTAGGCTTTATGGATTTATGCGCTGTGTGAATGCCTTTTTTTTTTTTTTCTCTCTCTCCTTGTGGAAAAGTGTAGCTTCATAGGGTTATTGGTGTACAAACATCTCACATTCATGAAATTGGAAATTGCTTATGCATTGTAGTATTAACTTATTAAGGTTATAGCAGTTATGACATCCTTTTGATTTTAGAAAGAACCCTTTAATAAATGGAGTCTAGTTCAACATTCATCTTCTAGTTCTGTTCAGGTTGTCATTATAAGTTTCAGATTGACAGTAGATAAGCTAAATCATTCTCTAGGAGGGAAAATGGTATTTCGTTGTTACTAAATTAGCTACACTAGCTATTTATGGTCATATTGAGTATTCTTATCAGTTAAACCAAGTTTTCGACAGAAAATTGTGGGTTATCCTCAACAGTTGAGCCTTCCATGTGTATTTCTTCTTCTTCTTAATCTTGATTTCAATGCTTCATACAGTTGCCTTTTGTTGTTACCTTTTATGCCTGACTCGATTCAGAGTTCTGCATATGATTGTAGAGCACAAATGTGCCTGTTAACTGTTATAGTTTAGTTCTATTGAATTGTGAATGAAAAATTCCAACTTGTTTGTAACTTATTATAGTTCATGGAAGTAAAAGGTCTGAGCAGAGGTGCTTATTAAGCCTTTTTTGAAATCCAATTTAATAAGCTTATGCTTGTTTATGTTTCAAAAAAGACACAGAATAATTGATCCTCTGGAACTGGAACTATAATAAGAGCATCTCCAATAGTACTCTCTATTATAAAGAGTACTTTTTGCACAATAAAGAGCATCTTAAGGAATATTTAAATATAAAGAGTAAATAAGTTTGTACAACTCCAATATACTCTTTATATTTTCAATCTACATCTTGCTTTATCCAATAAATATTTAATTTTTAATTTTTTTCCTCCAATAAACATTTAATGT
>CATIWJ010025573.1:0-12052 GCA_949640765.1 Croton laevigatus
ATTGTTTATTATTATTTCTGTATTGGTATTGGTGAAAAAGTAAGTGTTGTAAGGGGTTGATAATTATTTATTATTATTTTATATTTATATTAGTGAAAAATAGAATTGTATTGGTATTTATATTTTTAGGGTGTAAAAAAATGAAAAAATTAGAGGGAGTTTATTTTGGTGGGCCGCAGTCAATGCACGGCTGCGGACACAAACATTATCCTATAGAAAGATAGAAACGATACATTTTTTTTAGCACTTTAAGCCTACCCACTATGAGAAAGAAGCAATAGTAGGCCGACTATAAAAATTACAGGCACAAATACTTTAAGAAACAGAGAAATCCTTCTTCTAATTCTTCAAAGATGAATCCTCAAACCATAACCTGCAGAGGTACATAATAACTTAACTTTGGTTGCTATTTATCTTAGTTGTTATGATTAATTTTCTTAAATTATGGATGATATACTTTCATGGCAGCTGCTGTATGTTGGGGAAATGAGGAGCCTTTAACGATTGAAGAAATACAAGTTGAACCTCCAAAATCGACAGAGATCAGAGTCAAAGTTCTGTTTGCTAGTTTATGTCATACTGATATTTTAGCCTACCGTGGATTTCCTGTTGTTAGTACACTCTACACTGCTTTTTAATTTCTAATTTTTTTTAAAATAATCTTTAGTGTGTATGTATATATTTAGTATGATCTAATAGATTTCATAATCTTGTTTTCTTGAAGCCTCTTTACCCTCGAGTTCTTGGACATGAAGGTGTTGGGTAAGATTCATCTGAAACCCAAAATTGATTTACTAGAATTTTCATTATTCATTAGAATTAGTGACAATTTAAATATTGCAGAGTGGTGGAGAGTGTTGGAGATGAAGTGAAGAATATAGAAGAAGGAGATTATGTGATTCCTGGGTTTATTGGAGAATGTAAAAATTGTGATAATTGCAATTCAGGAAAGACTAATTTCTGCTTAAAATACCCAGTTCCCTTTACTGGTGTAATGGCTGATGGAACTTCAAGAATGTCAATTAGAGGTCAAACGCTTTACCACTTTTTTTCTTGTTCAACATGGTCAGAATATATGGTGATTGATGCAAATTACGCAATAAAGCTTGATCCAAATTTAAATTTGGTGCAAGCAACTTTCCTTTCATGTGGGTATTCAACTGGTTTTGGGTCTGTTTGGAAGCAAGCCAAGGTTGAACAAGGCTCTACTGTTGTTGTTTTTGGCCTTGGTGCTGTTGGTTTAGGGGTATATATGCTTTTAATCACTTTCTTTCATCTTAATTTCTTATAATAATATGGGATTAAAAACTACATCTGTCGATTAATCGGACCAACAAATAATTTCCTAACTTCTTGTTGTTACTATACATTTGCAGGCAGTAGAAGCAGCTCGAGTGCAAGGGGCAAGCAAAATTATTGGTGTGGACAAGAATGCAAGAAAAGAAGAAAAAGCGAGAATTTTTGGGATAACTGATTTTATTAATCCTGATGATTTGTCTGAAAATTCAATTTCAGAAAAGATTAAAGAGCTAAATGATGGATTAGGAGTTGATTATTGCATTGAGTGCACTGGTTTTGCTCCTCTTATTACTCAAGCTCTCTCATCATTAAAACGAGTAAGTTTTTAGCCTATCAAATTAAAGTTCACTCAGTAGGGTAGCTTGGACGGTGAGCACGCTGCTCTTTGAGCCTCCAAGTACTAGATTCATTTATGCATGGAGTAAATATCTGGGGTGCGCAAGGGATTAGTATGACCAAACATAAATCGTAAAATGGACATGGGCTTGGACAACTCGTGAATTAATAAAAACTTGATTGTAAAATTAAAAATTGGTGTACCCATAATTTAATTAATTAATTTTTTTCAATGTCTTATTATAGGGAAGAGGAGAAATAATGATAGTTGGTTCACCAACTGATAAAACTGTACAGATCGATTCTTTGTCCCTTCTACGTTGTGGAACTTTGAAGGGTTCTTATTTTGGAGGCTTGCAGATTAAGTCTGATTTACCTCTCTTGTTTGATATCTGCACTCAAAAGGTGAGTTAATTACTCTTAATTTGTTTGATGAAGTGAGAAATGGGAAATTAATGAAAGGTTAATTAAAAAACCTTGTAATGTTTGAGAAGAGAACTAATAAATAATAAAATAAATAAATAAATATCAATAATTAATCTATAGATTTTTTTTTTTTTGACTCGCGTAATAGATTGTTTATACTGAATCTCTAAATCAATTTTAGTAACCTATAATTTGCAGAATTTGACTATGTATTGTAAATTAAACATAAAATAATTGAGACCATTGAATTTACAATCATACGAAATTTATAATAAAGAGCCAGTTTTTATAAACTGCAACCCATTGAAATTAATCTTGGGACTAAGTATAGTATAGACAATCTACTGCATGTCGAAAAAAAATAAAAATGCAGAAATTCTCGAAGTTCTTGACCGGAACTGTAGAAATGCCCATTAATTAATTGAATCTAACTATTTCTCTTTTGTTCCAATGATATAATTGGTGCGATTGTTTTTTTTCCTTTTTTTCAGAAACTTCGTGTTGGTGAACTTCGGACCCATGAAGTATCATTGGAAGATATAAACGAAGTATTTGAAATAATGAAAGAGCCAGATTACGTCAAGCTTGTTATCAAGATTTAATATTCAACAGTGAAAGAGTGATCGACCTCGGGGCCGAAGGATTCAGCAAGCAATAAGAATACTAATGCTAAAAGACTAGTTTTATATCTTCGATGCAGGTAGCATGTGATTTGGAATTGGTGCAACATGTTAATGAAAATGTTCAAGATTTATTCTATTGGAGTTTTGTCATATCTTATATCTTAAAGATTTAATAAGCAGCCGTAGCTCATTGTTTGTGTGGTTTGTAAGAAAATCAATGAATCAAGTGGCCCATAGCCTTGCAAGGCAACTTTGTTCATTACAGCTGGTTTGTTGGAGTGGTATAATGATCCTCCATCTTTCATCGATGATATATATTGGCTTCTGATTTATTAGATTAATAAAAGCACATCTGTGTACTGAGGGGAAAAAAAAAAGACATTAGTTTTAGTAACCAAGATTGCTTCACAAAGAGATTTTGTGTTGTTAAAAATATGTTAGCTAATTCGGAATTTCCTTTCCGTGTAGGGGAGAAACATCCACTACTAACAGGTTGCCAAAATGTTTAACGTTGCGAAATTTTTGTCGCTAATTTCTTGTCATCTATAACTATTTCCAAGGGTAACACGCTTAAAATGTTAGAAATTTCGATTGCAATGATTGCATGTTATTTAGTGCAAATATTACTCATGCCTTTCTAGAATAATTTTCATAATTATATTTTCTCTTCTTTTTTTTTTTTTTTTGATACATGAGGAAAGTAGTAAATCTACTCTAGGGGGGAGGGGATAAGGCTCGAACCTGGGTCTCCCCGGTAAAGGAGCGGAGCAGCCAACCACTGCGCCAACTCCTTGGCCTTAATTATATTTTCTCTACTATTAAGAAAGTTTATAGTTTTATTAAAGTCTATAATTTTATTATATTTAAAGTTTTTTTATTAAAAGCAGAGAAAATGCAAATGAAACGCGATTATCCTAATATTTAACATTTTTATATGCCATATGATTTAAATAAAACATTAATTAGTTTATAAAATGCAAATATTAATATTAAAATAATATAATTATTTTGTTCACATTGGTTGAAAATCCGTTGCTGAATATATTCAGTTGTAAAACAGTTACTATTTACCACGTTACTATTTACCAACCAAATGTAGTTAGTTGTAAAACTGTTGCTAACTAGTTGAAATCATCAAGTGTCCAAAATTGAGGTCGCCCTAAGAGAAGAAGCCATATTGCCCACCCTTCCTGCTACACCACGAAGATTCCCAACGGGAGTAGAGGAAGAGCCAACACCTAATGGCAGGAAAAAGAGAGCAGAGAGGGAAGGCAAATGGTATAACTGGGATGCCATTGTCTTCAACGCAAATGATGTGACCACTCTACGAATCTTCAATGCATTCCTCCATTTTCTGTACGGAAAAAATGCATCTCTTTGGCACCCTCAAGTACGTCAACATATTGCCAGGAAAATGGATTTCCAGCTGACAGGGCACAAATGAGGAAGGCTTGTACCTCTGCCATGAGCGACAACATAATTAAAGCGAGCATAATGGTAAGTATGCTATAGATAGAAACATAGCTGGAGGCATAGCGACCTCAATTAAGGATAGCAACCTCAAGCTATGAATGGTAACCTTAGCCTATGCATAGCGACTTAATTACTTAGATAACTAACATGTGTACTTTGATTGAACAGAGCATAGCCTGGGCCTAAAGTATTGAGGAAAAGACTCGAGATTTAGAGAGAGAGAGAGAAGAGCAAGTGGGAAGAGGAGGAGAAGGCATTGAAGGAAGAGGCGCGCTTCCAAAGGTGTAGGGCTATGGCAGAGAGTTGCCTAGAGAAATATAAGGCAGAGCTACACACCGCCCACAATGAGCTGTACAAAACCCACAAGGAGCTAAAAACTTGCCAACACAAATATGAATCCTGAAAGAAACTGCATGTCAATTAGTGTGGTTGCTAAGGGCACCTAAATGGAATAAAAAAAAAAGATGAGATCTAAGCTTGAGGGACTAAGGCAATCTTATGGTGACGATGTCACTAATGCAAAATGGGAAATGCAGGCACACAGGAAAGAGATTGCTGTGCTTAAACACCAGGTTGAGGAGGCCAAAGATATGGCGAGCAAAATGCTCAATGGCCTATTAGAGGAGATTTGCCAACAAACCTTTAAGAAGGCCATAGATCTCCATCTAAAACATGAGTTGGATGACCTTTCATTTATCCTTCATATGGTGCCTGCCTCCCTTAAAGAAGATAAGAATGAGGTCATTGTTTTAGTAGGGAGCAATGGTACCAAAAGTAAAGAAACGGAGGGAGAAGAAATAGAGGAAGAAGAGGTGGAAGAAGGTGAGCTGCGAAGAGACCTAGCTGGGCAGGGCAACATGGATCCACCTTTGAGCATTTGTGAAGTGCAAAGGAACCTTGTGCCTAAAGGGAAATCATCAGTGAAGGTGAAAGGTAACCTGAAGGTGTTCCTCCTGACACCCAAGACCAAAACCGAGGGCAAAATTAGAAAGTTGTGGAAATTTTGAAATGTAAATGGTATCTTTTAAGGTATTGTGGCGACCTTAAAGTCACTTTTGAACTGTTGCAAATTTAAATTTGAAGGGAAAAAGTAAAATTATTATCCATTCATTGTTGTTGTTTCGCTTTATTATTTATTTTATCAATATGCTATAGAGGTAATGTTATGAAGGTTAGGTGACCTCAATGCCCTTTGTAATAAGACCTTACAAAAAATAGGGTATGACCTTTAGGGTCCAATTGTCATAAAAAATTTTAATTAACCATCATTATATAAAGAAAATCTATTATAGTGACCTCCAGGTCGCCTATTTATAGCAACTTTTCTAGGTTGCTTGGAACATATACCACCATATTGAGAATGATTCAATTAAGTAAAACATAGTGTTATAGAAAGTATGCTAGTAATCTAAGTGTTGGTCTCAATGCATGAGAACAGGTTGCCCATATGAAATAGTAATGTGGATCCTAGTTACATGGAGACGAGTTATACATGATATTGAGCCCAAGAGAGTGAAGAGCTGGTCATTCAAGGGTGACATTAACTTTATAGCCTTAGCACTTGAGGAATAAGGTTGCTCATGGGTGTTGTTAATTTTATAGCCCTAGCATTTGAGGACCAAGGTTGCTTAAGGGTTATGTTGATTTTATAGCCCTAGCACATTAGGAACAAGGTCGCTCAAGGGTGGCGTTGATTTTATAGTCTTAGCACTTGAGAAACAAGGTCACGCAATGGTAGGGTTAATTTTATAGTCATGGCACTTGAGGACTAAGGTCACTCAAGGGTGGTATTAATTTTATAGCTCTAGTACTTGAGGACCAAGGTTTCTCAAGAGTGGCATTAATTTTATAACCCTAGCACTTAAGGAACAAGGTCTCTTCAAGGTGACGTTGACTTTATAGCCCTGGCACTTGAGAAACAAAGTCGCTCAAGGGTGGCACTGATCTTATATCCCTAGCACTTGAGGACCAAGGTCACTCAAAAGGGTATTGATTTTATAACCCTAACACTTGAGGAACAATGTCACTCAAGGGCGGCATTAATTTTATAGCCCTAGCACTTAAGGACCAAAGTTGCTCAATGGTGATGTTGATTTTATTGCCCTAGCACTTGAGGAACATGATCGCTCAAGGGTGGCATTGATACAATACGTTCCATGTGTATAAGGAGGAGGTCGCTCATGCGAAGCTTTGATTTATCTACTAAGAGAAACAATTTTCTTTGGTTGGGTTTAAAGTAAGCATAACGTATTTCAATAGCTTTTTACCAAAGTACTTATTACAAAACATTAGCATTATGTGGATGCAGCTCTTTTCATTGCCTTGTCCTATTATTCAATATATAGTACCGTCAGGTTCCTTATAACCTAATGTTTTTCCATCTCTATTATTTCTCCTAGCTTCCTTTTAACTAGGTTGCTTGTCTATAAAACCACCTTCTGCTCTACTTCTTTGACCCTTGTAATTACCAATGATATTTTTGAGGTCTCCATTTTAAGCCATTATCCCCATCTCTTCCTTTAAGGCTATGCACTTACCAGTGTCGTGTCTTCTTGTTTTGTGGTAACCATAATGATATGTTTTTCTACCTCTCACATAATAGTTATCTTTACCATTATCATACTAACCACTTCTACTATGACCCCCCTTTTCCTCGAACTCGACCTCGAAGGGACTTACCTCTCTTTCTCTTATACCCTCATGTAATCCCCTGTTATGACTTCCCCATTGAGGAGGTTTTAGAGTCATCCTTTCTACCTTCAAATCCTTTAAGATCTATCCTTAAGTATCCACCTTAATATACTTTTTTGCCTATTCAATAGATCTTGGATTGAGGTAGCTTATCCAAGGATAGTGAATCAGTTAGCTCCTGAAATTGACAATTAGATTGCATGATCTGTACCACCAACTAGACATTTAGTTCTTTCACTTGGATAGCTACTGCTTTAAATCTTTGTACAAACTTGTCAAGATGTTCACCATCCCCCCTTTTTATCAATTTAAAAACTGAAGACTTCTTATTCTTAGGAATGTTCACCTTAAATTTCAAGATCATTTTATCTACCAACTCTTTAAAGCTGGACATGTTATAGCTGGACAACTTATGAAACCATTCACTAGCATCTTTAGATAGAGTTTTTAAAAAATGCTTGCGCATTAAGGTATCTATTGCTCTTCTAGCAACCATAAAGTTATGGAAATCCCTCATATGACTCATAGGGTTACCATTTCCACAATATATTATTATTTTAAAATTGGGGGCTTTCCACCCTTAGAAATAGGTGTCCTTTCAATACTTAACAAGAAGGGCGACACTACTTGAAAGGGTTCTTCCTTATCATCCTCATTTTAGATGTATTTTAATAGCTCCAATAACTTAGACTTGGTGAGCTGCTTTCCTAAGTATTGTTCCTCATTATTCTTGTATCCTTCATCGTTTCACTTTCCTTTACTTGGCCTTCACTCTTCATCACAAGCCTCCTTATCGTCACTATACCAATCCTCTCTTATTTTGTGCGTCTTTGCATCTCTAAATGCAGGTTGCCTACCTCCCCGAAGACAACCTTTGTTAGTAAAACAAACCTCTACCTAAAGTGCGACCTCTCCTCTCTCCCATCATATCTTATTTTGCATCTTCCCCGTCATCATAATCATTTCCCAACCTCCTATTTTCATCTCTATCATCTACTAACCTATCACTTTGGTTGGCCCTCAAGTGACCTTCACCACTGGACACTCCTAATGCTTGAGGCTATAAAAAGCAAGCAATTACCCCCTGACTAAAGTTAAGTAATTGGGAGTTATGCTGTAGGATTTGGCCAAGTAAACTAAGTAGTTGCTTTTGGGTGAAGGGCCAAGTAGAGGTTGAGGCTATTGTAGAGTATAAGGTATTTAGAACAAAAGTAGTAGGTGGATTGATATAGTAGGTTTGAGGTGTGCCTACTCCCATAGGAAAAGTATTATCCTCAGGGTATTGGCGTATAAAGTTTAATGACGGGGTATATAATGGTGGAATAGGCCCCAATCTAGAGGGTAGCGAGATGCTTACCCCTTGGGGGAGAGGTAAAGGAAAGTAAGGACTTGTGGGTTGTAGGTCCTGACTATCCTAAGTATTTCTAGTCTCTTCTATACTTATGGTTTCTTAATGGTAAGCGACCTAAAGATCGACTAAACACTTTAGTCTTACTGTACTAATGAAGGTCTAAAAGTGTGATTAGTCTTGATTGGCGCCTAATGAAAGCCTTTTAAAAGGAGTCCAAGACGATGAAGCCCCAAAAACCCTGCATTCAATAGGATTCATCAGACCCTTGAATTTCAGAGCCCAAGAGGCCCCTAGATTTCCGGGTTTTAGCAGCTTGGCTTGGTAGAGTGGTCGAGGTTACGAAGGCAACCTCCCCCCTTGCCCAAACACAAGTGACCTCTCTCTTGGACTGAGTAAAAGCGACCTTACCATGAGTCGAAGCGAGGGCGACCTCTCCTCCGACCAAGTGTGGGGTGTTGAGGGTTTCCAAACGTGGAAGTTGCTTATAGTCACTAATACCCTATTAGAATAGGAGAAAATTTTTCCTAATTATGAGCGACGATTTATTTTCTTTTGTCTGAAATAGGTTCCATTTAGGGAGTTTTTTTTATTCGTCTCTAATATCCATATTTGTTGCAGTGACTTTCCATTTATTATTGATTTGTTTTTATCTTTATTAATTTGTATTAATTTTTATTAATTGAGTTTCATTGATTTTTATTAAGGGTTATTGATTATATTTAGATGCATTGAATTTTAATTTTATTGTCATTTATTGTTATTGAAGTTTATTATAATTTTTTTTAGCTGAAAATTTTTCCAGTCAGACTGGTCGGAAACTAGCACACGGCAGCGGTAGCCATTTTTCGGTCCACATGGTGAAGTTTGAGAGAATTTTAATTTTTATTGAAAGTAATTGAATGTTATTGAAAAATTTGATATTTTCAATTTTTGGAAATAAATTAAAATTAATTAATATTTAGAATAAATATATATGTAAGTATTAAAGTGCTATTTTTTTTTAATTTTGGAAGTTAATGGAGTTTTTTTTTTTTTCTAAAGAAAACTATGTATTTTATTATTCAACAATTCACTCATAATAGTAACGACAAATGAGATATTTTTGGCGTATCAATTTATATATTTGTTTTTTACAATAATTTATATACTTGTTAAACAATATGAAAACAACCTGTGAAAGTGCAAGTACTGGAATTCTTATTATCACAAGCAGTTGAACATAAAAACATATACGGCTGGATAATAGAGCCCAACATAAAATTGCCTTCTACTAAAATAACCGTCTGACAAATACACACAAAATTTAAAACTTATTCTAAAATTTATTGGATACATAAAGTATTTGTAGACAAAATTATTTCATGTTTACTACAATTTACTTTTGATCTTTGATAAGATCACGGGATTGGATTTTTTGGGGTAAGCTTGATGGGCAATCCTTTAGATGGAATTGGCATTGGGTCCCTGCTGAAGAAGTTATCAGCCGTCATTTTCCATGTAAATTGAGTGATGAGATAATGAATTGTAACTAGCGTTTCGATCTTCGCAAACTCGTATCCAGGACAAATCCTAGGACCTCCTCCGAATGGAATGTAGGTGTAGGACGGGATCGAAGATGGGTTCTCAAATCTGGTTGGATCAAACTTTTCTGGCTCCTTGAAAATCCCTTCGTCCATTTGAGTCATGGAGGCAATCCATACTACCTATATGTGAAAAAAAGAGTTATCAGTAAATGTTGTTCAATGGACCAACTGAACTACACGTAGTTGATATTTAAAAAAAGAAAAAAAAAATTTGAAGAAAACTTAGCCTATTCACATACTTGCCACCCTTTAGGAATAAGATATCCGTCATACTCCATATCTTTCATAACTGTCCTGAAACTACTAAGTACTGGAGGGTACATTCTCAAAGTCTCTTGTGCTACCCTCCAAGTGTACTTCATCTTTGTAAGATCCTCCCAAGCTAAGGGCTCTCCCTTCCTTTTGTTCTTTGCTATTTCTTCATGTTCTGAATTTCCAAAGACAATCAAACTAGCTTAAGTCATTTTGTATTGAAAAACAAAGCTCAACTAAATTATATGGTAAACTAAATTATGAAATACATACCTTGAAGAAGGGCTGCATAAACGGCAGGGTCATTGGATAATTGGCGAATTAAGAAAGTGAGAAGAATAGCAGAAGTGTCGTGCCCGGCAGTCAAAACGAGCACACTATTATCAAGAATCTCTTTCTCAGTAATCGTTTGTCCATTATTTTGATTGCTGACATTGATTAAGGCAGTAATGAGATCTTGTTGAGGATTTGCAGTTTTGCTCTCAAGTTGCATTCTTTTCTCTTTAATTAGGTCTGTTACCATGTTTCTAACCCTTGAGCTTGCTTTGAGACTCCGGTTATAGCGTGTGAAAGGCAAGTTGATTGGAATTGACCAAACTCCTGCTATCATGTCTTGGAACAAACCCACAAGTTTTTCTCTTTTAGGCCCTTTTTCAATCCCAAATAGAAGTGTGCAAATGATATCGAATGTGAGTGTCTTCGTCAAGGATAAGACCTATATGGTCAACAACACACCAAGTTCAGTTCAGAAATTTCACAAAATATTTCTCAACCTCATTTCGGAATTCCTTGCTCTGGCACCGGGATTAGTGAAATCACAAACATATTAGATATTTGCTAAAAGATTAATTGACATAGTCTTATACACACACACACACACACACACAAAAATTGTAATAACTACTTTGAACTTACAAGCTATACATATATTAATAAACTCCAAAGGACAACCTGAAACTCAAATAGTTAGAGCGATACACCTCCTTGATCTGAGGTAAGGATTACAAATTCTAGTGGTGCCCAAAAATGAACTTTAACTTAATAATTTAACTATAAAAAAAAATTTAATTTGCCGTTAGAAAATATATATAATCATAAGCATACCTGAACTTCTTGCTTGCCTTCCCAATATTGGAGAATATGGTTCCTAACTTCTTGATCGATTGTCCCAATATACTTCTTCAAAGATTCAGGCCTCAGAAATGACATAAGTGCTTCTCTAACCCTCTTGTGGTTTGGACCACTCAATTCCAACAAGCATTTCTCTCCTAAAATCATCTTCAGAGACTTAGTTTGATTATTACTTAAGGTGATACTGTTAAGAATCTAGGCCTAACTCACCTGAAAACCCGAGTTCACAGGTGAAATTTGCACAGCCTTATAAATCTTATTAAGACCCTACTCCTTTCCGATTTGGGATTCTTTCACACCCCCCTCACGCCCAAAATCATCATCTGGAGCTTGACATCGGCAGTTTCTCTGCAGGAGGTCACCCATTTTGGGTGCAAGGCCCACCACGGGCCGCCCATTTCGGGCCATCATTGTCCATTTCGAACCATCGATCCGACATTGATGGAGAGGGCTGGCTTTGATACCATGTTAAGAATCTGGGCCTAACTCACCTGAAAACCCGAGTTGACAGGTGAGGATTGCTCATCCTTATAAATCTTATTATCTCCCTACTCCTATCCGATGTGGGATTCTTTCAGATACCGTCACTATTAAATATCATTTTATTTGCAGCCCTTCCATAGATGAATACAGTTGGGTTCCCAAAAAAGTGTTAGCTTTGAATTGGACCATATTTTTGTGCCCTTTTCTGAAACCATTCTTCAGCTGTATTTGCTCTCATATTTTTTAGAAGGGCTAGGCTTTGGCCTATATGTGGAAAACCTAACGAGCCTGGAGGAAGTTTACCTTTCTTTGATGAAATTCTGCTCATTACGAACAGAAGGTAAATGGGTATTAGGAAAAAAAATATGGCCAAGAGCGGATCCATAGTTTTTTCTGTAATAAGG
>CATIWJ010025589.1:0-18261 GCA_949640765.1 Croton laevigatus
GAAGATTTTGATGAAGTGTGGTTGATTGAGTTCAATTGAATTGTGGTTATACTTGTATTTCAGTTTATTTTGGCATTTGGAAAATGTAATAGATTAGAGTGAAGGAATGCAGCAAAGAGATTGATGGTATATGCTACTAATGTGATAAAATATTGGCCACAATTCTATATTGTTGGAATCATTTACTTACTGTATATTTTAGTATAATTTGTTGTGAGAAATTACAGATGAATACGACTGGTGTTTTTGACTAAGTACTTGCTTATACTGTATAAGTCACAACATTAAATAATAAAATTCTACTTAATAATGCAATTATAAAAGGAAAAATGAGGAGACTTTAACAATAATCCAAGACAAATGGGATATTCCAATAAAAAAGAACATAGTATCAACCAACCCCTGGACAAAGAAAACTCAATTACTACCTCCATTTTCAATTGTTTGAGACTTCACATTATTCATCCTTCTTTTTTTACATAATTTTCTTCCAATTCTACCCTAACAACTCATATCCACTTAATTTAAAAAGTGGACCCCACATATTTTTCATCACTAACTTATATCAAATCAATATAAAGAGTGGACCTCATATGCACTAAAATTCAAATCTCCTCCACTAAAAGACAAGACCCAAAATTATCCAAATACACCCACAAATACTAAAAGTCTCAACATTTTGAAAACTACCCTTCAGCTACAAGTCTCATACAATTGAAAACGGAGGTAATATGGATTTTAAATCCTTGTCAAATCTTCCAAATTATAGGTGCTTCTTAGCAGGCCAACCATTTCAGTTTCAAAGTTAGATTAATAAAATAATCAACCTCTTCTCCCATGTTCAATAAATTTCACATTCATAGACTGGTTTCATCAAGCTTGAATCACAATTCACAGGCACTACCAACCAATATACACCAGTTGCCCCAACGAAAAACTAAATTGCGCATGAGAACACAGAATTCTAGAATTAATTAATTTTCAAATGGAAAACAAGATCATATATGAAGCACAAAAATAGAGAAGGTAAACGAATATAATAGAACACAACTAGCATATGATCCAGCCATAAAAGCAAATTAGATATATATATATGCAAGAAAAGAGCTTTGCTGCATAAATCAATATATATATTACTGTTTAATTTGTACAGTCACATGACGAATGCCATATGTTTTTTGACAATAATCCTTAATCCCCTCAAGTATTTTAGCAGAGCTGATCCTAGGATGAGCCACAACATGGCAAGTTAACACCAACTTCCTTACTGTAATAGCACAATATAACAATAGTACTATTTTGCTTTTCGTTTTCGTCCTTGAGTTTTTAGGTCTCCCCGGTTGTGAAATTACTGTTCAAGTTGTGAAGGAATCCCAAACAACTGGTACTCGAATAAACACAAAAGTATGAAAGGAGGAGGATCACCGAAAGCTTCTACTTCCGTTCTTGTTTAAAGAGGTAAAGTTCCACCCCTCGTCAATCACCATTGAACTTGTGGTCTACCTAGTAGAATAAAAGAGATATAGAATGGACATTGAATGGAAGCTTGAAGGAATAACTAGTTGACAAAACGAACGTTTTCGAAATAGTATTCGAAAACTATTAAAACACTGCTGCAGATATAATGACGGCAACAAAGGGTTATTTTAGTCAAAATTTTAATTTAGTAATATAAATAATACATAATAATTTATTTATTTTCTCTTTTCTTTTTTATCCTTAACTGAGACGTCTCAGTCTGAGACAACTAGCATCACCCTTGTTGAATAAATATTTAGTGATCATTATATGTGTTTACCAAATATCGTCTCAATGGCTGATTACATACAATTCAAATCAAATCAAATGAAACTATATCTTTGTCGGTTGTGTGGCTCAATTCTGACTTGGAAATTAAATATTATTTCTAGTTTTGCAAATTGAGGCTGCAAAACTCAACTTGTAATATTTAATTCAAAATTGCATCTGGGATAACAATTCCCACATCAGGGAAATCTAGGAAACGAGGCTTGAGAATTGGCTATAAATAGAAAGCCATTTACCCTATTTCAATTCGTCCCAGATTGTCTCGATTCACTGTGTTTGACATGCTTTTTCTTTTCTTTCCTTTGTAATATTTTTCAGTGAATATGTTTGGTAGCGGTTGAAGATAAAGACATAATTTGGCTGACCGTCGTTAAATTTTTTGGTGCTTGGGCAAAACTCTATTTTGGTGGTTATTTTGAAAGGGAAGGGATTACATGACTATGTTAATTTTGTCAATCGATGTTTAAAATCTAACGGTTTGTAACTCCACTTTTTCCGAAATTATATGTCGAGCTAAATTCTGTTAATCAACATATAAAACTTGACCGTTAAAACTAACCTGGTATAGTTTCTAGCACAATAATTCACAAATTGTATTACTCTGGACTTCTAAGTTTTGCTCCCTTTGAATTTGTGACATAAGTCAATATTAGCCTTTATTTATACTCACTCCATTTCATTTATTTGTGGAAATTCCCTTTTACACACATATTAAGGAAAAACATACTTTCTACGCTTCTATCTCAAAATGCCCTTATTCTTCTAATCATTACACTACAATATAAAATTACTCCACCAAAAAACATGATTTGACAACACCCACTATATTAATAAAATATTATAAAAAGTACACCTACTAACTCAATAAAAAATTACACTTTCTCTTTCTCCTTGCCATGTCATCTGTGTGATGCTATTGTCACATTTTGAATTCCTTTCCTTTACTCCAAATTTTGTTAAAATAATTGAAGTATACAATTGTCCTCCAATGTATGAAAATAAAAAAAGAAAAAAGGAAAGGTGAAATAATAAAAAAAGAAAAAAGAAAAGGTGAAATAGATGGGACAGATGGCGGGAAGGATAGAAATAAAATTGAGAGGTTTCATGTGAAGTAGCTCATGGTTCCTCATGGTTCCTACTGCAACAGATGTTATAAAAAGCCAAGTGGACTTAAAGTATGGAGATTATATGTGGACGGGAAATTTGAGCAGCCTACTGCAACAACAGAGGTTGTTAAAAAGTTAAGAAAACCGTGAACAACATATAAGTTGCCAACTTCTGTAAAATGTAGGCAACTTATATGAAACATATATGGACAACTTCGTAACATGAGGCCAACTTTGAAGGAAAAAGTGTGGACAACTTTGTAATATATAGCCAGATTTGTGGAAAAAGTAGCTACAATTTTTAACACTTTTGGCCAACTTTGCTGCATACTTTACATAAGTGTAACAACTGTGGCCAACTTTTATAATATGTGGCCAAATTTGCTATCTAAGGTGTGGCCAATTTTAACCAGTTATGCCCAGGTGTGTTGAAAAAGTAACAGTTGTGGCCAACTTTGCTGCATACTTTACATAAGTATATAAAGTGTAGACAACTTTTGTAATATGAGACCAACTTTTCTTGCTAAAGTGTGGCCAACTTTAACCAGTTGTATCCAGGTGTGTTGAAAAAGTGGCCACAACTTTTAATAGTTATATCCAAATATGTTGAAAAAGTGGGCACAACTTTTAACAGTTGTGGCCACCTTTTCTACATACTTTACATAAGTGTCAAAAGGTTGGACAACTTTTCTAATATGTGGCCAACTTTGGTATCTAAGGTGTAGACAACTTTAACCACTTGTGCCTATGTGTGTTGAAAAATTGGGCAAAACTTTTACCTTTTGTGTATACTATTCATAAGTGTCAAAGGTGTAAACAACTTTTGAAATATATGGCCAATTTTGCTATCTAAGATGTGGACAACTTTAACCAGTTGTGCCCAGGTTTGTTGAAAAAGTGGCCACAACTTTCACACTTGTGGCCAGATGTACTATTATATCAAGTTCATTAATCCAAAATAATTAACATGTGATTACGTATTAACACTTAACGAAAGTTGTTATTTCCATGAATTAACCAAGTATTTGATTGAAAATGATCAAATGTTGTGATGATCAATTGGAATCTCAAGGAATTAGTAGATGTACTGCTATATCAAGTTCATTTATCTTAAATCATTAACATGTGATTACGTATTAACACTTAACGAAACTTGTTATTTCCATAAATTAACCAAGTATTTGATTGAAAATGAGCAAATGTTGTAATGATCAATTGAAATCTCGAGGAATTAGTATGTGTACTACTATATCAGATGTTAATAATTGTAGACAACTTTTAACAGTTGTGGCCGGTTATTCACAACTGTCTGTTATAATTGTGGACAACTTTAACCACTTGTGGCCACACTTATTAACACTTTTGCTAACAACTATTAACACTTGTGGACAACTACTGATAAATATGGTCACAACTATTAACAGTTGTGGCTAGTTATTCACAACTGTCTGCTTTAGTTGTGGACAACTATAACCAATTGTGGCAAGTTATTTACTATAGTTGTGGCCAACTTGTAATCCTTGTGGACAACTTTTAACAAAAAAGTGGTCACACTTATTAACACTTGTGGACAACTAGTGCTAAATGTGGCCACAACTATTAACACTTGTGGCTAGTTATTCACAATTGTCAATTATAGTTGTGGATAAGTTTAACCACTTGTGGCAACTTATTTACCACCGTTGTTGTCAATTTTTAATACTTTTGGACAACTTTTAACTAGGGGTGCACAAATTCGGTTCTGTAAATTAGTAAACTGATCAAAAACTGAATTTTAAAAATAAAAACAGAAAAGTGAACCGATGTAGTGAAAAACTGAATGTACACCAAACCGATTTTTCAATTCGGTTTCGGTTCGGTTTCGGCTTTAAACCGAATTTTCCATCCCCTAACAATTGCAAATTGCGTTCTAATCTCCCTTTCAAGAACAAATTGGCTTCTTATTGATTTTTTTTATTTTATTAATAAACAAATAAACTAATCCTTAGTTAATTAACAGATAATTAAAAAAAAAATCAAAGAGAAGCTTCTTTAAGAAGTAATCACACGTAGGGGCAAAAAAAAAATAAAAAACAAAGAATTGAAGTAGATTAAGGAAAAACAAATAAAAAATAAATAAAAATGAAAAATAAAAAGAAAAACCTAAACCTAACAATTACCTTTACCTTCCGCCACCTACCTGCTTCACCACAACCAAACCCACCAAATCACCATTCCACTCTTCCTTTTTTATTACATTCTTCTCTTCCTTCTTTACATTACCGGAAAAAAAAAATACATATATATATATATATACACACACACAAACTCATACAAATCTTATCAACAATAACAATATTTTAACTCATAAAAATCACAAAATCACAAAGCAAAGAAATGAACAGAAGAAGATGAATAATGAAAGAAATTTTTGTACAAAATATTTGCATCGTTCTTCTCTCTTCCAAATTTTCTTCTTTCTTCTACCCATCTCAGATCAAATCAGAAGGGAGGCCGGCTGAAGCAGTGAACCAAGAAGGGAGGCCAGCAAGGCTTGAAATCATTTGCTTTCCATTTTTGCCGTTTAGGTTCAAATTCAAAGAAATAAGCAAAGAGTTGAAAGATCGGTGAATGGTGGCTTTGGTGGATGATTTCGTGGAAATTGTGGAGTTTTAAGAACAAGAAGAGGAAGAAAGAAAGGAGGAGGCAGCTGTTTAGAAATTAGGTTTAGGTTTTAGGAATAAGTTACATATATATATATATATGCTGTTTAAAAATTTGGTTCAACTCGGTTTTTAAACTAGCAAAACTGAATACTGAACCGAATTTTTTGGTTTCTCTCTTTTATGCACCGATAATTGAACCGAAAAATTGGTTCACCGAATTTTCGGTTCGGAGACAGATTTTCGCTTATTTTTGTGCACCCTTACTTTTAACAAAAAAAGTGACCACACTTAGTAACACTTGTGCCCACAACTATTAATACTTGTTGACAACTAGTACTAAATATGGCCACAACTATTAACACTTGTGCAAGTTGTTTGAAGTTGTGGCCACTTTTTTCAACTGTTAACATATTTCTAAGGCAATTACTACTGTCTTATATAGTTGTTAGCAAGTTTAATTACTTGTGATAACTTATTTACCACTGTCTGCTATAGTTGTTAACAAGTTTAATTAGTTGTGACCAGTTATTTACTCATGTCTGCTATAGTTGTTAACAAGTTTAGTTAGTTATGACCAGTTATAACACTTGATATCAACTATACTTGTTACCAAGTTTAATTAGTTGTGGCCAGTTATTTACCATTGTCTGCTATAGTTGTTAGCAAGTTTAACTAGTTGTGGCCAATTATTGACCACTGTCTGTTATAGTTGTTAGCATGTTTAATTAGTTATGGCCATTTATGACACTTGCTGTCTGTTATAGTTGTTACCAAGTTTAATTAGTTGTGGCCTGTTATTTACCACTGTCTGTTATGGTTGTTATCAAGTTTAATTACTTGTGGCCAGTTATTCACTTTTCAACAGATACACTTAGCCACAGTTTATGTAACTTGCCCACAGTTTTTAAAAATCAGTGTAGTTTGTCAAAATTCAATTCTTACAAAAAAAAGTCAGACACAGTCTAACAACTGTCACATCACTGCCAACTCTGTCACTCTGTGTTCCCCACTAACTCAAAAAACAACTCACTGTCACTCTGTGTTCCCCACTAACTCAAAAAGCAACTCCACTAACTCAAAAAGTATCCATTATTTAGTTCAACATCTAAAAAATCACCTATTATTTAATTCTAGGGGTGGGAAAAAAACTGAAAATCGAGAACCGAATCGAAAATCGATTAACCGAAGTATTCGGTTCGGTCTTCGGTTTTAAAAATATAAAAACCAAAATTTTTGGTTCGGTCTTTGGTTCTTAGTGTTTAAAAACCGAATCGAACCGAAAACCAACACCTTACTATATAAACTGCCTTTTTAGCCCTAACCCTAATTTTTATCCATCTCTTTTTCAAGCTAGCCAGTCGCACCGCTCCTCCTCTCCTTTCTTTTCTTCCTCATCTCCTTTCCTCTTCTTAATTCACTCCTCTACCCCCAACTCGACCGCCGTGCCTTCCTTCCGATCTCCACAAGCTTCGCTTCCATCTCCACCACCTTTGGCCCGTCATACCTTCCGATCTCTACAAGCTCCGCTCCTAACTCTTTGTTGCAGAACCAGAAATCCAAGACTTAGTGTTCAACGTCTTTCAGTTTCGGCTTCTTCAGCTTCTCTTTGAAGCTCTTATCTTCAATGGTGATGGAGTTATACTCGAATCGAAGCATCTCCATAGTGCCTTTTCCCTACCGCCACTGCTCTCAATCTTAGTCTCTCATCTCTTGTCAGCCTCCAATTGAAACTCCGGCCACAGCGCTCTCAATCTTAGTCCTTATGTAATGTGTTATTTTGAATATCAAGAAAGAGAAGATAGAAATGGTGAAGCTAACAGTGATGGTCGTGTTCACTGACGGGCTTCCTCTAGATAATGGCTGAGATTTAAAATGTAAAAGCAGCAGGTGAAGGTAGGCCAGATTATCTATTCTTGAATGCCCATTGAAATTAGTCCTTATACTTTATTTTTGAATTTTGTATTTTTATTTTATTAGTGATTTTTAATTAAGTTTGAAAATCTATCATTGCATTTTATTATATGGGTAAAGAATTAGTTTCTGTTCATAGTTTGATGTTCATTTAAACTTTGATTTTGCTTTCCCTTAATGGGGATAGTCTTGTTGGTGTGTTGTTTCTTAAATTTTCGATTATCTATTATATTTGTGTTTAATCTGAATGATTAATTACCTAATTACAAATATAGGTTTGTAAAATATTTAGTAATTTGAAATGGGTATGGAATGGATTATTGCTTTGACCCTGTAATTTGTGTTTGAATAAATTTGGGTTTTTGTTTAAGTTTGAAGCTTTTTGTTTTTTTTGCTTGAGGCCTTGATGAAATATTGTGATCTTTGTTGATTTGAATGCATAATTACCAAGCTTTTGTGTGGATTTTATTGTTGACTGGTAGATTTATTCCATTACCTGTTTCTCGATTTAGTATTTCGGTTTTTGATCAAATCGAACTGAAACCAAACCGAATTTTTCGATTTGGTTGCTATTCGGTTTTGCTGTTATCGGTTTGGTTTTTGGTTTTATAATTTTCGGTTCGGTTTTTAGTCGGTTTGCTAACCGAACCGAAAATGTCCACCCCTATTTAATTCAACAATCTATCACTATGAAGGACAATTTAGACTTTTTTCACTCTTCACTACCTTAAAACTTACCATAAATGAAAGTTTTTACAAATAAATAGAACATCCAAAATGACAAATTTCTACAAATAAATGGAACGGAGGAACTACATATTTATAATATAATTAATAATATTATTATTAAATAATCACTGTATCTATTTAGTCTATATCCCCAAATCCTACCACATTTGTACCTGACCACCACCGCCAATCACAACTGATCACCAGACCATCGTCTGTTACCTCGGCCGCCATCACCGATATGTGACAACTCCACCATAGCCCACCCTCAAGTAACGCAACTATCCTCTTTTGTCTATCTTAACGTAACAAAACATTCTCTTTATCCACGCAACCGTACCTTCTCGCTCTCAACGTAGCCAGCCACCTTCAATCTGCCGTTTCAGCCAGCTTCCACCTTCAGGAACTTCTAGTGGTGGATGAAACTTAAGTCATCTCCTCCTCTACTTTGATTATGATTTTTCTGATTTCGATGTGGGTGGTTTGAAAATTGAAATTTTTGTGAGTAATTTTGTGATTTTCTATTTGAATGTTTGTACCGATTGATTGTGAATTTGTATTTGTGATTTAATCTATATGAGTTAGTGAATGAATCGGTCGCTGTTGCTGATTACTTCAAGGGGAAGTATGGGGATAAGGTTTTGTATGGAAGCCTTAAGGTGGCCGACGAGCTGGGAAGATCCATGTTGCTGCCCAGCGATTTTAAGAGAATGAAATGTTATAAATCGGGCGACGAGGGTGGCCTCCGGAGTCAGCCACTGTTTGCATGTGAGATGTTTGTCCTTGACCGAAGTTCTGTAACTGTAGTTTATGATGTGTATATATTGTTTTTATGAAAGCGTTTTTGCAGGCTGCTGAGGTCCTTCAAGCAGAAGCGCTGATTATGTAGAAGAGGCTGGATGACTTGTTGGCCAGCCATAATAAAGCCAAAAATGAGAGGGATGACCTCCGAGAGAGGTGTGACAACCTTTAATTGAAGGTCATGAAGGGAGAAAAGAGAATAAGTGAATTGGAGGTGAAAATGGCCGAACTGTCCTCGGCTATGAATGAAAAAGATCATCTGCTGGAGGAAGCCAAAGCGGAGGCGGAGTCTGCTTTAGGAAAGGAGAAGCACACTAGATTCGCCTATGAGGCTTTAAAAGAGGAATGTGAGGCTAACCAAGTTGCCTCAAAGAGGGCGGTGAATGTGGTGGAGACATCGGCAACCCTCTAGATGATGGTTTATCGTGATCAGATTGTAGAGGTGATCCGGGAGCTTTGTGAGGTTGGGCTCGCGGCGACGATCAATTCTATTGACCCAGATCCGAAGATCTACAATATTTGCCCTTTTGATTTCGATATAGAATGTTTGGATGAGGGTGACGATTGCCAACAAAAGGGCGACGAGGAGAGGGTTCAGCCTTCTGAAGAGGGGTGATATGGCGATCACGGCGAGCAACCTGAGTTATCGCAAGGGGAGAATGTCGAAACTGCTTAGGGTGAAGGTGAAGATGCCAACTCCAATCCTACTGATGATAATAGGCCAGATCCTGTAGATAT
Organism: Croton laevigatus; assembly: GCA_949640765.1. Lineage (NCBI taxonomy): Eukaryota > Viridiplantae > Streptophyta > Magnoliopsida > Malpighiales > Euphorbiaceae > Croton > Croton laevigatus. Next base: position 9,737 of record CATIWJ010025589.1, read on the forward strand.
CTCTGAATAGGCCATCCCAATATTTTTGTTAGTTTGTAGTTGATATCGGAGCCCCTGTGGCTCATTGTAATTTGTAAAAATTTTTGTAAGTTAATGAAATTTTTATGTTGGCATCTTCGCTCTGTCAATTACTTTTTTTTTGTCATGTCGCAATTATCCGATGTATGTTGATTGAAAGAGGCATGTATTAGAAAATGGTAGCCTCGGAGCTAAGTGTTATGACTTGCTCGTTTGCGTATATGTCGATAAGGAGTAGCGATATGTAGATCTTACTCATTCATGTAGACTCATTCATACATGTCGGTATGTAGATGTGTTGTAGTTGAAAGAAATTATGTCATTGATGTTGTTTGCCAAGATCAGTCAACGCAATAGGCGATCCCAACTAGGTCAGTACCACCGCAGCGTCCTCATCATTTTCCTGGACTTACAAAATATTGCATTGGAATATCATTCAACTTTTACAAAAAAAAAATATTAACATTACTGATAATAAGCTTTAAGATTGTCGGAGTTCCAGGAGTACGGTTCGGCCTTGCCATTCATGTCTTCCAGTCTGTAAGCACCGAGTCTGATGACTTTTTTTATCTTGAAGGGTCCAATCCAGTTTGGTTGCAGCTTACCGACACCAGCATTACCCTTAGTAATCTCAGCCTTCTTCAACACTAGCTCTCTCTCTTGGAATGTCCGATGTTGAACCTTCTTATCATGATACCTAGCGATCTTCTGCTTATATAAGGCTATCCGAGCTTGTGCTAGGTCTCTCAGCTCTTCAGCTAAGTCGAGGTCTAACCTCCGTTCCTGGCTTTGATCCACCTACTCGGCGAACTCTACTCGGAAGGTAGGTTGGCCGATCTCCACGGGCACTATCACCTCTGCTCCATATACCAGGGAGAATGGGGATTCTCCTGTGGGAGATCTTGGGGTAGTTCTGAAGCTCCACAGAATGCTGTTGAGTTAGTCCACCCATGAACCTTTCTTGTCACCGAGCCTCTTCTTCAATCCATGCAAGATTGTTCTGTTAGTTAATTCAATTTGCCCATTGGTCTGAGGGTGGGCTACCGAAGAAAAACTTAGATCGATATGGAGACCCTGGCAGAAAGACCGGAACTGTTTGGAGTCGAACTGCTCGCCATTGTCAGTGATGATAATCTTGGGGATCCCGAACCTGGTTACAATGTTTTTGTAAACAAAGTCGGTGACTCTGCTCTGGGTGATGGTTGCCACGGCCTCGGCTTCAGGCCATTTGGAGAAGTGATTAATGGCGACTATGAGAAACTTGCACTGCCTCAATCCTTTTGGAAAAGGACCCAGAATATCAATCCCCCACTGATAGAAAAGCCTTGAAGCTCCGATAGGAGAAAGAGGTGATGTTGGTACTCTCTGGACATTAGCATGCTCCTGACATCTGTGACACCTTTTTACCATCTCCTCAGCGTCGGTCTTAATAGTTGGCCAGAAATATCCTTGTAACAAGACTTTCCTTACTAAAGTGGAGCTTGCCTGGTGGGCCCCACAGATACCTTCATGGATCTCCCTTAAAACATACTGACCTCTCTGCTCTGGAATGCAACGAAGCCAGGGATGGGTTCAGAATCGCCTGTAGATATCCTCCTCATACCAGTTATAATCCTTGGATTTTTTCACAATTCGGTCGGCCTCTTTCTTGTCTGTCGGCAGTATTCCCTCAGCCAACCATTGGACGAGGGGCTCCATCCAGCTATCTCGCCATTAGACAAAACACAAATGCTCCCCCCTAGAAGTAGGAAATTCTTGGATGGTTAGAGGTATGTTTTTCAATGATTCCACGTTGCCCTGGGCGGCCACCTTGGCGATTTCATCAGCTTCAGATGTTTGCTCCCTGGGGACCTGAACAATGTTCCACCCATCGGGTTTCATCTTTTGGGCAATCTCCACATATGGGATCAGTTCATTCTTCTTCACTTTAAAGTTCCCCTGGACTTAATTGACAACCAAGCGAAAGTCACTATAGATTGTTAGCTGCTTCATACCAATCTCTCTAGCCAATTTCAAACCATTCAAGAGAGCTTCATATTCCGCCCCATTATTGGATATTTGGCAACCAAGTTTTATGGCATATTTGATAAGTAGCTGATGTGGCCCCTTGATAACTATACCAACTCCTGTTCCTTCAGCACAATCAGCTCCATCAACCCACATCTCCCACTTTTCCACAGGATGGTCTTGCGATTGGCCGGCTGGGGTGAGTTCGGCTATAAAATCGGCCAAAACTTGAGCTTTCAAAGCCTTTCGAGGCTCGAACTGCACACTGTAGATGCCAATCTTGACAGCCCATTCTGTAATCCTTCCTAAGGTCTCCGACTTTTGCAAAATCTTTTTAAGTGGGAGATCTGTTCTTACAACAACTGTGTAAGCCTCAAAGTAGTGTCTGAGCTTTTGTGTTGACATAAACAGGGCGAGAGCATGCTTTTCCAACTTCGGGTATTTCAACTCAGCATCCTACAGTATTATACTAGCATAGTAAATAAGAAATTGCTCCCCATCCTACTTTCTAACAAGTACCGAGGCTACAATGTCGTATGTTGTAGAAAGATACATGTAAAGAGTTTCCCCTGGTGTAGGTCGGCTTAATAAAGGTGGTGAAGCTAAAAATTTCTTGAGCTCTTCAAAGGACTTCTGGCATTCTTCAGTCCATTGGAAGGTTTTGAGGTTTTTCAGAGCCTTGAAGAAAGGCTAATATCGCCTGGCCGAACATGATATGAACCTTCCGAGGGCAGTGATTCTGCCATTCAATTATTGAATTTCCTTGATACTTGTGGGTGGTCTCATGTCTACAACCGCCTTGATCTTCTCTGGGTTAGCTTTAATGCCCCGTTGAGAAACCATGTAGCCTAAAAATTTCCCTGCTGGGACCCTAAAGGTACACTTTTTTGGATTCAACTTCAAGTTGTATACCTAAAGGATTTTGAGTACAACTTCGATGTCTCGGGCGTGGTCATCAGCATTTTTACTCTTGATGATCATGTCATCCGCATATACTTTGATAAAGCTACCAATGTGGTCTTTGAACATGGCGTTTACCATCCTTTAGTAAGTGGCTCCTGCATTCTTCAAACCAAAAGGCATCATCTAGTAGCAATAAGTCCCCTGATCAGTTATAAAGGCAGTCTTCTCTGCATCCAGTTTACACATAAATATCTGATGATATCCTGCCTTGGCATCCAGAAAGGAGTATAGGGTGAACCCTGCTGTAGAATCTACCAACTGATCTATGCTTGGTAATGGATAAAGATCCTTTGGACATGCTCTATTCAAATCTGTGAAGTCCACACACATTCGGTATGCCCCATTTGATTTCTTTACCAACACGACATTTGCAAGCCATTCTGGGTAGCGGACCTCTCGGATGACCTTCACATCTAATAACTTTCTGACCTCTTTAGCTATTGCTATCTGTTTCTCTGGAGAACGCTTCCTTTTTCTCTGTGCTATCGGTTTGACCGATGGATCAATGTTTAATTTATAAACAGTGACATTTGGGTCAACACCTGTCAAGTCGGCTGTGTCCCAAGTAAAAACATCCTCATGCCTCCCAAGGACAAAGGAGACATCTTCCATGACTCTTGAGTCCATCCTAGAGCCGACTTCTACCTCGCCCCGGAAGAGTCTTATCTTTTTTATATCTCCACCAAGCTGAACTGCAGACTGTCGGGGAGGGATAGCATCTCCATCTATCTAGGCTGCTGGGAATACTCCTCTGAGAGCATTTACATATCCTTATCTGGCGTCTTCCTAACTGCCTCTGGCTATGCCGACACCTTTCAATGTTGGGATCTTAAGGGTCAAGTGGTAGATGCTCGGGATGGCTCTGATTTTATATAAGTATGGCCGTCCAAGGAGAAGGTTGTAGGCGAAAAGGATATCTACCAGCATGAATTCTACTTTTACATCTCTGGTTAAATCATCATCCCCAAGTTCAACATGGATCTCAATGGATCCCTCCAAACGAACAGTCTGGTCTCCGATACCCATGATAGGAGCTGCCACTGGCCTAATATTTTTGGGTTCCAAGTTCATTTTTTGTAAAGCGTCCATTATGAGGAGATTTACGGAACTACCATCATCCACCAAGATTCTCCTAACTCTATATCCATGAATGATTCCCTGCACTACCAAGGCATCGTTGTGACGATGCTTGACATGTTTAGCATCATCCTTAGTGAAGGAGATCTAGCACCAAGTAGAGGGGTGGGAATCGGGATGTGGGGGGTCCTACGCCTTATGAGCGATCAACATTATCTCCCTTACTGCTCTTTTCCGCTTGGTAGAGCTCTCTCCACAGCTTCCCCCATGTATGACATTTATCTCTCCTGCTACTTGCATTTCATTCAACCTTGGACGATCCTCTTGTCGCCCCTGCCTTTTGTCACGTCGATCATCCTTCCGATCCTCCCTTCGTTCAGCCTCAGTGTGACCTCCCGATCCCTTGACATATCGGTTGATCCCAGGTGCTCTCCGTTGAACATGAAGTTCAATCTCCTCCTTCAGATTCCAGCAGTCTTCGGTATTATGACCCCTATCTTGATGGAAGTCACAATACTTGCTGCTGTCCCTCTGAGCCCTGCTGGCTTCCCTCATCTTCGAAGGCCATTAATATCTTCCCTATTCCTCTTAATCCACATAAGCACTTCCCTCCTCGAGGAATTGAGGGGGGTGAAGTTGGCATTCTGATTAAAAGTATACCTTTTATTACCGGGGCCCGTCGATCGCCTTCTGTGCCGACTCACATTGTCAATATCCCTGCTACTTTCCTCTTCCCTCCGAGGTCATTCTGCTTGCCTGCGTCGACCCTCTAAGTTTTTCATACCCTCTTATAGTCTGACTTCATCTTGCACAATGGACATAAGTTCCTGGAGGGTTGTGGGTTTGGCTTTGATCAATTGCTTTTGGAGATCTGTGTTGGTCGTTCCTTCCAAAAGGGCATGTAATGCTGACTGAAATGGTAGATCATCAATCATATTGACATCTTGATTGAATCTGTCAATGAACTTCCTTAAACTTTCATTCTCCCTCTGATGCAGTAGCGTGAGGTCTGTTGTAAGCATCTTTTATGGCATCTTGGTGACAAATCTCGTCAGGAAGAGCTCGGACAACTGTTTAAATGAACTGATCGAGTTCGAGCCAAGAGACTGATACCAGTCCTGTGCTATGCCCTTCAAGGTTGTAGGAAAGAGTTTGCATAGGACGTGATCCTCGTAAGTTTGAGCAATAATTGCCGTTTTGAACTTGTTGACGTGACTCTTAGGACAGGTGTTCCAGTCAAGTTGTCTAAGCCACTGGGAATCTTGAACTTCGTAGGGAAGGGCCGACTAATGATGCTATCCATCAGTGGAGACTCGGTGTTTTGCTCAAAGTTTAATCCCATGCCACGAATACCTATGGTCTTGAGTATATTCTTCACCCAAGCTTCGACATCATCTCTGGGTGCCCGACCACCTTCCGTCTCCGAGTTCTCATCCTCCTCCTCTACTTGTATTACACTCTTTCCTTTACTCTTAGCCTTAAGAGCAGAGGGTATGACATCCACCCTACTAACATGAGCACTAGCCTGAGGAATGGGCGGAGCATTAGCTGCAGGGGCTCCCTGAGCTTGTGACACCTGATTGACCTGTTGTCGCAAGTCTCCCATCTGTCTGTTTAAATCCACATAAGCTCCATATAGTGCTTGCATAGCCACCGGATTATTAAAGTCGGGGAGGTTCTGACCGGGGTTCGGATCGGCATTGCCCCTCTGCTTTCCGAAAGCACCCTGAGCAGGCACTGCACTGGCCTGCAGGATTCCCAAGTTCGGACCGATGCCACTCTTTTCCATTCCAGGCTCTCCAGGGAAGAGGTTTAAACCAAGGTTCAGATCTATGCCCCTTATGTCGGACATGTTGCTTAGATGGGAACTGTTGATAGACTGAAGGTTCGATCCACGCTCACCGCACCAAATGATATTCCGGACCACTGGAAAGGCGACCTAAGGATGGGCGAGCCGTCGAGGTGATGGGTTGTGAGGTGAGGCGGAAAGAGATACCGAACCGACCCTGCACACAAGAAGGGGAAAAGATCGGGCGAGGCCCTTAAGTGGCCACTCCGATGCTAAAGTTAGAATTTGATCAGCTCAGAAGGGAATAATCATAAAAAGGCAGTAAATGCGATATCTGGCACAGAAATCGAGGTTTGGTATTTATAGCAACGAGTCCCCTGACATTTGTCATATTACGGATCGACAACTCCTGACATTCTCGTAGTACTTTCAGTGGTTTTGTCGGCGTACGGTTCTGCAATGGCTCTGACATGCCAGTCTCAAGGCGGCTCTGGCGTTTTCAAGACCGATGTCTAGGACGAAGGTCCTATGGTGTCAGTTAAGCCAATGTGGTAACGTCGCCTTCGGACATCGGACTATCATCCGACGTCCGAACTCTTATTCGACCGAGGCAACCCGCTATCTTGAACCGAACCTGCTGGGTGTGGGACTCGACCGACCTATTTAGTTGATTTAGAGTAACGGTGTTATCACTGCCTATTTCATTTAATTTTTTATGATGACGTACTTAAGATGCACGTCAAGTGTTTGATAAAATGTCTAGGAGGGACTCCGTTTATGTTAAGCGTGGTTCATATAACGGTGGCCGAGGTATTAATGTACGATTACATAAATTGAACAAAAGGTATTAATGCAAGCAAGTGGGTGTTGGTTCTTTAAACTTTCCAATCTTCTCAATTTGTTCGTTAAGTTGCTTGTCTACATAAAATACCCATGACCATGCAAGCTACTTCTTTAGTTGCTGAACCAACAAAGATATTTCTTCTATTTGCTCCATGTTTTTTTATTTTTTGAAGAGTATGTTTTTTATTTTTATTTGCAAGTCAGAAAGTTCTTTCTCTATGGGTTGCTATGGAAGAACTTTGCAAAATATCACTAACTTGTTGAAAAAGCAGCACTTTGAAAAAATACGGTGGAGTTGCTATGGCAGTGGCAGGTTTTGTTGCGGGCGATGGAGGCCGAGGTAACAGACGGTGATTATTTAATAATATTATTACTATTATTTAATTGTAAATATGTACAAATAAAGGCTAATATTAATTTATGTCATAAATTCATAGGGCAGTAGTGACTTTTTATTGCAAGTAACGGTCGATTGGATGAAAAAATGGACGGAAGGACGTCATAGCACATTTATTACAAAACTAGTGGACCTATTAGCATATTTTGGAAAACACAGGGATCTTAGAGTATGTTAAAGCAAACCTAATGGACCCTGAAGTAATTCTCCATGTTTTTTATTACTCAGTGTTAGTGAAGTCGAAGCTCTGTTTGAATTATTCAAGAGTATTAGCATTTCTGTCGTTGATGATGGATTGATAAACAAGGATGGAATTCTACTTTTTAGTTTATATAGTATTTTCCTTGTATTTTATTGTCAGGAATATTTAACCGAAATTCTTAATTGTGTTTATTTTCATTATTGCTGTCGTCTTTTACTGTTGGTGTGAATTCTGTCCTTAATTATGTTTCCTTAAAAACCATCACAGCTATTCCATATCATTCTAAGAAAAAAATTCTAGAATTGAATTCCGTTTACATCTGCAAAGTTACCATTTTTATGAGGGTTTGTACCTTATTATCTATTTGGTATTGAAATATTTACCTTTCTCTTTTAAGTTCCTACAACTAAAACATGTTAAATTACCTTGAAAGCGAATCTTAATTTCCTCTAATTAACTTATTCATTGCTGTTCTTCTCTGTCTTCCAATTCAGCAATTTGATTTTGATTGTGATTGTACTGCTGCCATATTGATTTATCTTGATAATTATGTGGTTGCACTCTAGTTTTATATTGAAAATTTATTCCAACTTTTGTGAACTTCCTGCACTTATTATGTGCATAATGTTAGGAATGTGATACTTATGCTTAAATGGTTGGAACATCGAGCAGACATTCATATGAAATTATAAAAATTACAAATACATGAGAAATATCTATTCAAAATTAAGCATTGATTTTTTCTTTTCCATGCAGGAAGAGTTCCAACTGGCTCTTTTCAAGAACAGGAAAAAAGAGAATATGTTCCAACTGGCTCTTTTGTGTATTATGGTTATTAGCAATAAAGAATTTTAAACCTAAAACTCATTAGCGTAACTGCAAAATCAGATTTGAACTTGTGACCTAGGGCTGATGTTTAACTCTGTTTTTAATCTGAACTATGTTGCTATACTATTTGGATTATTTGTTATTTTTTATTTCATGAACAGTTGATAATATGAGTTGCGTTTCAATTTGTTTCATGAATTTATATGTAACTGAAACGTGCATTATATTTTTAAAATATTTAAGTGAATAACTAATTGGTCAACAATTAAATTAATTCAAGACTTATTTGAGTTGGCATGAATTTTTATAGAGATACATTGTTATTAATATCTCAATTGTGTATTTTAATACATACATTAGTGTTTAGGGGTCGTTTGGTTCTGAGGTTCAGCATAGCAGAT